>JAQFYP010001476.1:0-15442 GCA_034694865.1 Bilobella braunerae
GGATTTAATAGATCTGACCACCTCACGTACGTACTTACGTTCGCAACACTTATAGCTTATGTGGAATGAACTTGGTTCAAAGTCACCTGATTGGAATACCTTACCTATATTGGTCTAAATTTATGAAAATATTTTACAAAATACACAAAAAACGTGATTTTGCTAAAACTGATGTTTTGAAATTCTTGTTCTTTTCAGTTGGGGTTCTTCACCTACTACACAGTTTGGCACGGAGAAGTTTCTAGTTCAGGGCCATTACCCATCGACTCCATCTTCGTCTACCGACCCGACAAGCGGCAAGAAGTGTGGAGATTCTTCTTCTACATGGTTCTGCATGCAGGGTAAGTGGAGGTCAATGACCTGATCTCTTTGGGTCAATGACCCCACCTTTCCATAAGTTACTATCACTTAAGCCCCTTAAGTGCCCCTACCTTCTTCAAAAGACAGAGCTCCCTCCTGTCTCCACCCTATCATTTTCCAGCTCCCAAAATTTCTGGTCTCGAAATTCAAGTAATGAGATTTCAGTAACGACCTGGTCATTACACTTATCCCACCAGAAAAAAAACGTCTTATCTCTCGCCTGGACAAAAAGGAAGAAAAAAGAGAAAGCGACTGGAGAAAGGAGCTGGAGCCCTCCATTTCTTTCTTCAACCGTTTATCTCCTCTCCCATTCCACTTTCTCCAGCGAAATTTTCTCCAGGACAATGGCTGGAGAGAAAGGAGCTGGAGTTAATCTCCCATTAGAATTTCCCCCATAGTTCGCCAAAGATAAGCCTTCTAGCGCCGCTCGTGGTGAAGGGTTCTTTAGAATTCCTAAAACAAGTCCCACCACCGTTCGTCCGCCCTGGAAATGGGAATTCTTTTCTTTTCCAACAGTCCTCCCCGGATAAACGTGTTTTTGGGGGAGAAAAGTAAAAATTCAATTATTTTCTAAGGCATTTGCAGAGGGAAGCCCTTTTGTTTTTTCCCCATTGTTTTCTCCAATCTCCGAAGCACCTTGTCAGGGATTCCTTTTTTGGATTTGCGGCTTTTTTTGCTTCTCGAACATAAGCCGTTTTCTCCTGAGACTTTCTCTGCTTTCTCCTTAAAAAAATCCCGGCATGATCTTGATTTAGGAACAAAAGTTGTTAATGATTGGAATGGGATTCATGGTGAAAGTAATTTGATACTGAGCTGGGGCGGGCTTCTTACTTCCTTCCCTGTCTTTTTTTTAAAAGAACATTTTGTTGATTTTTTTTCAAGAAATTGTAATTGGGTTTCTTGTTTTGTGCAGATGGGTTCACCTAATGTTCAATTTACTAGTGCAGCTCCTCGTAGGCCTCCCACTCGAAATGGTCCACGGCTCAGTCCGAATCGGTAAGAATTTAGAACAAGAACAGCATTTAGAAATACATAAATTAGGCCTCTTGTTTGAACGAACACTTTAAATGGGCTCTTTCAAAAAAAGTGGAGCGTTCAAAATTGAAACTAGAAATGTTTTTACTTTGGTAGGTAATTGTTCTCAACCTTATTTCTGCCAGGTATTTGGCATGAAGCAAAGCGATTTGAATTGATCTTCATAAAGTTTGCACTACTCATTAGTTAATTTAAATTATTAGTTATTTAAATTTCTGTCAACTAATTCGTTCAACCATTTCATTAAAATATCTTTCACGAAATATGATGTTTTGCACAATCGTGATTTTAATTTCCTTATACGTGAGGCCTTATTATTAAACACTAAAATTCGGGTCGGGATGCGTGATCCCGAAGGTGAAAGTTTCAAAACTTGACTTGAATTTTGAACTTTTTGTGAAAATTTTGAAGGGGCCCTTTGGCCGTGGGCCCTTTGAGGACGACTTTATACTTTTAGTTAATGAGAGTGTCATGGCAGAATGTTTGATGTTGAGTCTCTCTGTTGCAGGGTGTGTGTACATGGCCGGAGTCCTGGCAGGGTCCCTCGGCACTTCTGTCTTTGATCCAGACGTCTACTTAGTCGGTGCTTCAGGGGGTAGGCCTCAAAATTACGAAATTAGAACATTTCAAACAAGTTTTTCAATTTTAAATTTCTAAAACTTTTCCTTGTTTCGACTCTAGGCGTCTACGCTCTCCTAGCGGCGCACTTGGCCAACGTCCTCCTCAACTACAACAACATGGAGTTTGGCCTCGTAAGACTCTTGGGAGTCTTCCTCATTGGTGAGTCTTATTCTAAAAAAAATTAATTTAAATTTTAAAAAAAGTCTAGAAAAAAGAACAAGGTAAAAATTTAACGTATAAAATTCCACTTTTGAACACGAAACTCTCATGCGTAAGAGCAGACAAAATTCTAAACTTTGCGCGTCCTTGCACTAAAAGAAGCTGTTCCAGGATCACTAATTAATTTCCTGTGACCTCTTGACCTTTAGCGAGCGTGGACGTGGGATTTGCCATTTACGACCGCTACGCCGCCCTGCCACCGTTGACGGACGGTTCCATTCCACCCGTGTCCTACGTGGCCCACCTCACAGGGGCCCTTGCAGGGCTCACGATAGGGCTCCTCGTCCTCAAGAACTTCGAGCAGAAGCTAAGGGAACAGCTTATGTGGTGGCTCGCCCTTGGCATCTACGGTGCATGCACGTTATTCGCAATCCTCTTCAACATCTTCCACAACTACGCAGCCTATACGAACTAAAAACGAAAGTGTCAAGGGCCCCCTTCAAGTCGGTATCAATCCTATCAAAAACACCACTTCAAAAACGCCTGAAAGGGAAGTACTCCCTTCCAAGCAGATGAGTGATAGCTAGTACTTGTAATAATTTAATTCTAGAAATTAATTAAGCGTCTAATTAGTCTAATTAAAGTTAATGGTTCATAGCTGTCGAGCCTCATTTCTCAAGGGGGTCCTCATGGATCCTCTCATCAAAACGAACAATTCTGACCCGCTTTAGAACAACAAAAAAACTAAAATGGAAGGAAAGACATTTTGATATGAAACATATTTACGACGTTAATTGAATTTCTAATTGTTCGTGGTATTTGCCAAGCATACCCTTAAGCGCTGACCCTTTAAACGCAAATACCCTCTGACCCTTTGTGAGTGACCCCTTAACTTCTCCATTGTATTCCTAACTTGTAGCGTCGTCGAAGAGAATGCATATTGCTCTGTATTTTTGTCTAGTCAAAGAGTCAAATTATTTACGTATTTAGACCTATTGTTGTCAATGTAAAATGTACAGGTGTGTCTACCTTAACTTTACTAATTAAAACTAATTAAGTGTAAACCTAAAAGTAATGTTCAAGGTCGTTGAGGCAAGGTCAGAGGTCAGATAGGAGGTCAAGGGTCACGCAAATGTCACCTTGATTCCTGTAGATCCTACTGCCAACTGGTGTGAGAGTTACCAAAAATCAAACACTACAAACATTTTGCACTTGCATACAAGCGATTTTCAATTTTTTTTTCAAAATGGGGTGTGGGATTTCGGATTTGCGATAAAACCAGGTTGATCTGCCAAAAATGTAAAACTATCCTATCCTACGTTCTTTTCGTTAAAAAAAGCAACAATTTTGAAATATCAAAATTTCGATAACATATCCTGAGTTTATCAGAAAATCAGGTCACAAAACCAAATCTCTTTCCATCATCGTTTAGTTGTAAGTTTACATTAAATTCGTGAACTTGAGGCTACTTTATGTAATTTACGTTAAATACAGACTGAAGTCCTTGTTACAAAGGACCTTAATAACAATTATTGAGTTGTATTCAATTTTTTGTAACATTTATTTATTCAATATTTATTTCTGTACGTACACAATTTCCTATACGTTAAGTAGACTTTTTTTTTATATGAATACACAATCCGATTTCTGTCTTATGTTATAAAAGTTGAATAAATTGAACAAAACGAACATGTGTACCTTATTTTAAAGTCGCGTTCTGTAAACTCTGGAAAACATGGGAGGTTATCTTTTGTGTTTGAAAAATAATAATAGAAATTGTGTAATTTTTTCTCAGAGTTCCTACCGTCAATTAAGTGAAAGGAATGAAGCCTTGATTTTCAGCGACTCAGCGATTCTATCAGACTCTTATTTGCCCAAGTTCTTAATGAAGGTGGAAAGATCATACTCTTCATCATAGGCTTTATCATCCCACAAATCTGGAATATTTTCAATCAGACTCTTGTAACCTCCGACAATTCCACCAACGTCTTCCTCACGCTTCTTCCCTCCTTTCTGCTTCGTCGAATCTTCCAAAACAAATAGATCCAGGAGCTACACAAGAAAAAGAGGGCAAACATGAAATTAAGAGCACGATTGCCTGTCTTCAGCTTTCAGCCGAAGCGATCTAAGAATCGCTCTCTCAGTATTACGACTTTGGTCAAATTTTACCTGATCAGTGGCCATGGTTTCAATACAAGAGTTGTCCTGACTGATAATAGTGTTCGCCGTGAGGAGCTTAAACTTCTGCAACCTACAAAAATGATAAAAAATAGAACGCTATTAGGAAAATTTCCGGAGATTACGATTGATTTTATTTTTCAAAAGTGGGCCATTTCCTTACCCCATAATTTTCTCTTCGAGCGTACCCCTCGTAATGAGTCGATAAACGTTGACAATTTTCTTTTGGCCGATTCGATGGGCTCGATCTATTGAAATCAAAATAAAAGTGAGAAAGTGGGGCAAGTGGAGGGTGGGCCGGAGCTGGAAGTGGGGCGGGGTGGGACCGGAAGACTTTTATTTCTTCCAACTTGTCTCACTTACCCATGGCCTGAAGGTCTCTCATTGGATTCCAGTCATGTTCCACAAATATCACCTTTTAGTTCAAACAAAAAAGAAAGTTAGTTCGAGTAATAGACCCGAAAACGCTCTTTTCCTTAAACTTTATTTTTTCATTTTATTTCAAATCGAAACCTATAGAACTCTACAAAAGCGGAAGTAATAAAAATCACAAACGCATTTGAGCCAGGAAGTACGGAACAAAGACCTGACAACGAAAAAATAGTATTGCGAAAAAGTATGTCCTAATTTCTGCCATCTCTTCTGACTGGTCAATTCGTGAACCAATCACAACAGTTTGAAAATTTGAAATTGATTATTAGTTGAAAATTGGAATAATTTCCAACACAAGCAGTGTTATTTGCCGCAAACGCTCAGAAAATATAGCTGAAGTGAATTTTATTAAAAAGGTAACAAGACTCAGCAGTAGAATTATTGAAATCTGCAGCAACTCAATCGATAAAAATGGGTTTTCAAAACGCAAACAATAGCGTTATTTTTTCTTTAAAAAAGAAAGGAAGGGAAGCGATAAGGAGACATTTGAAGTTGATGGTTGAACTTTCCCTTCAACGCTCTTCAATTTCTCTTTCCTTTCTAAAACTCTCAGAATTCGCTAAAGTGACAGGTGATATTTCTCTTTCAAACTTTTATCATCAGAACCTTTCTCCCAATTCTTTTCCCACTGACGCGTGGTCACTCAATCCGATAAAAACGTTAGGGTTAAAATCAGGCTTATATTCCACTTTCCCCATATCTGATTAATTAAAGTCACGTTTGACAGGCAAACGTACTTTACTTTAGTCCAAAGTCAAGACCAATCCTTTTTCGAAACAGAAACAAGTTTCTAAAAATAAAACTTTTGTTTCACAACTCACTGTGTCAGCTCCCGTGAGATTGAGGCCGAGTCCACCCACTTGCGTTGTGAGCAGAAGGACGTCGATTGACGGGTCATTATTAAATCTCGTTACGAGCGAATGACGCTGAAATTCATCAAAATTTTATTAGAGAAAGCCAAAAGGAATTCAGCTAGAAAAGCTTAAAAAACTTTTTGTAACTCACCTGTCCAGCCGGGACACTTCCATCAAGTCTCAAATAGGTTACCGATGGCATCTGGCCCCTTTCAAAAACAAGGAAAAATATTAAAAATAAGACCGTTCTTCCGCACTTTTTCCAGTTAATCCATTAATCCTACCCTCAAATTTTTATGGCTGTCAATAAACCGGCTAAAAAAGCAATTGAAAAATAAAAGCCAACTTTTCCTCCCTCCACTTTCACTTTTTACTAAAACTACAAAACTCTCTTAAGATTTTTATCTTTTTCTTTTTCATGACTTTTCCTTTGGCCTGTCATTAAACTCAGAGGAAAAGTAATCAAGAAAATCAAAATTTCTCCTCCGCCTATTCCATTAAATTACGCCATTGAGAATCCCAGGAGAAAGTGGGGAAAATCAGAAAAGTTTGAGAAAATCGAAGACTGGAATTAAAAGTTAGATTGCTTCTATTCAGGAGAAACAAAAAGTACAAGGAAAAAAAACTCACTTGAGCAAGTCATTTTCCAATATATCCAGCATTACTTTCAGTTGGCAAAAGATGAGTGCTCGATGCTGATTAACGACAACGTCAAGGGACTCAGTTCCATTAGAAGAATCCGTGACACCGATTCCGCAGTCTAGAAGAAGTTGTCTAAAAACGAAAATGAAAATGAGTTTTATAGAGGTCTCAAATTGCTAAATTCAATCAACATTCCTTTTCTCTTTTAAATCTTACTTGAGTGCTGGTAGCTTAGCACTGTGCTTAATATCATTGAGAGAACTCTTTGTTTGAGACAAATGGGCCATTACAGACGAGTATTTTGGATGCTGTGGACTGAGTACTAGTTTAGGATGATTGCATACTTTGCGCAAGTATTGAAGTGCCTAAGAGAAGTAGAGAAATGAAAATAATTTACGAGAAGAAATACAAGGTATTCTTTCGCACCTTTTTTTTTCAAAAATGATTTCAAAGTCTTATGTCATGTTAGTCAGAATTATTGAAAGTTTCACTTCGTCTAATCTTTTGTTTTTCATTATGGTAAACAAATTTTGTATGCTCATACCTGGAAAATATGTGTGTTTTTATGAGAATCGTCAGAAAATGTGTCACGAAGAGATTGGTGAGCTCGGGTCCTAGCAAAATCTTCGTACAATTGCTCCTGAATTGTACTTAAATCACAGTAGTAATCCTAAAATAAATAAAAATATAGCTATCTTCAAACTAGCAGAGCATTATTATGTCAAAAATGACTTTGTGGTGCAATATCATACTTGAGTGATTTTTGGTGGCAAGTCTTGAAGTACATCTTCTTTGAGACGACGAAGGAGGAAAGGTAGAGCTTGACGATGAAGTGATTCCATCTTAAAACAATTTGAACAAATAAATAAACAATTTATTTAATCAAGTATTTTAGCAAGTTTCACTTTATCTCTATATTAAATATCATACTACATAAATTGTTCAATTTATTTGTATTCAATTACCGCCAAGGCTCCAGCTTCTTGATCTTTAGGAGAACTCTTGGGGTCGCGTGCCATTAGAATTGGTCTACCAAATCTTGTTGAAAATTGCTTTTCTGACCCCAAAAACCCAGGCATGAGAAAATCAAACAGTGACCAAAGTTCGAGCACATTGTTCTGAATGGGCGTTCCAGAAAGGATCAGTCTATGATTGGCCTTTACTTGTTTTATGGCCCGAGATATCTAAATTGCAAATCAGTGTTTTTTATTGTTAAAAATAAAAATTTTAATGTCAAATATCCTGAAAATTTCATTAATTATTACTAAAAACTAATTATTACACTCCCTCCAAAATCTTGCTCTAACCTCAATGAATAAAAAAACAACATAACTCATTGAACTTTCCAGTTCAAGTCTCGTACCTTTGTTTTTCCATTTTTGATTATATGGCCCTCGTCGAGGATACAGTAGTTCCAGTGAATGGCCCCAAAGAAATCAATGTCATTTCTTAGAATGTCGTACGAGGCTACAACTAAATTGTGCTTGGACAGCATCCCTTGGAGCTTCGTTCTCTCTGTGGGAGGTCCATGATAATGCAGAGGAGACAAATAGGCCTTGTCAATGAAAGTCTCAATTTCGTAGACCCAGTGTCCTGTCAGGGTTGGAGGGCATATCACAATGGACGGCAGAGGACCATTGTCAGGACTTTCACTCACCTATAATCAATCAAATATTAATTAAATATAACTAACTTATTTCACGAACGTATTCGAAACCCTATGGAAGACGAATTAGCAAATTAGTCGTTCACAATTCGTTTACCTTGAAAGCTTCTGCACGATTCAAATGATCACTTCCCAGAATACAAATGCTCTGTAGTGTTTTCCCCAGACCCATGTCATCACATAGAATCCCGTGTAATTTGTATTTGTTCAAAAACCCAAGCCAATTAACACCTGCTTGTTGATAAGGTCTTAGCTGGGCCTAAAGTTAAATAAATGCCAAAGTATAATAAAATTTTGCCTTGTTAAAAATTCAACAAAGTTTATATGAATTGATTTAAAAATCAGCCTAACCTTAATTGGAACACTAATTTTATATTCTGGAATGGTTGTGGGATTCAGTAGTTGTTCCAGGAACTCTCTTTGCTCCTCCTTCTGAATCACGAGGTCTTTGGGCAAGTCAGGTGGATCTGGAACAGAACCCTCCAATGGCATGAGGCGCACAAGCATTGCAAACGTCATGGAGGCTAATTGCCTAACGGACTCATCCTGGTCACTCATTCGACCTATTCAAATCATAATTGAATACAATTGTTTAAATTAGTATCAAATTTGGCATTCATGAAGCACTCACCTAGAACTGGAACCACAAGTAAAACAATATAAGGGAGGAGATCCAAGCCCATTCTATCCACAATAGCCCAGATGCACTCAATGGCACCTTGCCGATTAATGACGCTCTCAATCCCGCCGAGTCTGGGAACAACTTCCTTCGTCACCACTGGAATCACTTTCTCCGGAATCAGAGCCGCCCACGTTGACAGACATCTTGATGCCATGTGACGCACCGCTCGCGATTTATGCCCCAATAAGTCACAGATACCACCAATTTGACTTTCAATCTAGATATTTATAGTGAAACTTTGAGTTTTCAATTCAAATTTCAAACTTTAAATTTAAATTCCTTAAATCCCTTTTTGATATTTTTGACAATGTACATGTATTTATTATACATGTATACATGTATCTACCAAATCAGCACAAAAATTTCTTTTCCTACAGCCAAACATATCACTTTGGTCTAAGCTTATGCTTAAGTACTTTAAATCAGTCAGTATAAAACTTTTTTTTCCATTTTAAATAGTTACTATAACTTACTTCTCCAAAGAGCTTGAGATGAAATTTCGAAGAAATTGTTTCAAGTATTTGAAGGGCATCAAGTATTTTTCTTAATTCTTCTTGCCGAGATTCTAGACAACAACAGTGTTACAAATGTTACAAAATCCTTCATGATATTTTCTAGTGTGTAAATTTGTCTGAATTACCGTCTACAGAAGTAGTTTGAAGGACACCAAAGGTCAACTCCCACAACTTGCTTACTTTGATAGGGAGATCAATTCCAAAGTACGTTGCAATTAGTCCTAGTGCCATTGTAGCTCCCCTCCGTTGTATCGCAAGGCTTTTCTCCTCCTCACCCTCTTCAAACAATTTCTTATTCCCACCTCCACTACTACTGCCCGCATTCAAGCGAATCAAGGACTCAATTCCCTTCTCCTCATCAAGGGACCCTGCAAGGGTACTCTTGTCAGTGGGCCCTTGACCCTCGGCACAAAGGAAGGAGGCTAAATTCTGGACAATTTTTGGGTTAGGACTTGGATTCCTAGACAAAACGAGATTCATGAGACAGACGAGATGATGGGCAGAGCGACCTTGAAACAATTCGTTCTCTTCTTTCCGAATTGATTCCATGAGAGGCTTCACAACGGGATTCAATTTTTCCGGTAAACAGTCTAGGCTAACTACAGCTCCCGCTAAGGAAGCTAAGGTCCTGTTAAAAAAAATGCAATTTAAAATTTATTCAAATTAAATTTTGAAATGTATATCGGTCTGATCATTAAATCTATGATTCATTTTTCTTTGTATGAGAATTTTTTTTTCAAACATTTAACCTATAACCAACCACCATTTCAAAAACTTTTCGCAGCTTACTTTTCTGTTAATTAAAATTAATAATAGTTACTTACATGATTGACAACGAAGTAAATTCTGACTTTGTGCCTTGATATAAATTGTAAATAGACTTTCGTCTTTCGAGCAGAGATTCTTGTGTTTTGGACTTTTTGACATGCTTCACGATCACTTCAGCAAGGGTCTCGTCACTTATCTTTTCGATTTGTTCAAATGAGAACATGCCAGGGAAATCCCATGGTGGCAGTGGTGGAACACCGTAGTGTTTTAGAGTGGCTATGAAATCTCTGCACTCTGACTGCAATTTAGTGAAGCCATATGCCACTTCGTCAAAGTAAATTGGTTCTGTTAAGCATTCCAGAAGCCTCTTCTCCAATCCTGGATGTACTCCATTTTGTGACGAGCTCTCTTTACTTTCCAGCTTTAACGGAGAACCATTTACTCGTCCAGTTTCACCCTTGACGCTGATCAGCGATTTCTTCTCCCAGGCTGAGAGGACAAATGAAGCTACGCTCCTTTGAAGAGCGGATCTCGTATTCAAGTGATACAATATTACTCGAACGAAGCATTCAATGGGCTGCTCCCCAGGAATTCTGTGAACAAACGAGCAAATTAAGTTATGCAGGGAATACAAATTACTTACTAGACAATTATTATCATTTTAAAAGAAACCTCACTCACCCTGATGGCAGTGGTTGAACAATGTACGGGGTCAAATGACCCAACATTTTGGCGAGATTAAGTCTTGTGTTTGCTACACGCAGTGAAGAAGCGTCTCCAGAACCACTGATAAATACGCGATCAGTTCCCTCTCCCTCAGTCACTCCTCCCTCCAGCCTGACTTGTGCCTAAAATTTTCAAAAAAAAAAGTTTAGATATATGGACAACATACATTTTTTTTTAATTTCAAATACTATAAATATCAGCATTTCATTTAATTTCTATGTGTTTAACCTGCTGTCTTGAGAGTGGAAGTAGATTTTGAGGGTCAATGGGAACTTTTGGATGGTGCATTGTGAGGTAGAGCCAATTCCCAAGCATTGGACATGCAGCTTGGAGAAGAGTATTTAGGTCACTGGATTTGAGCAAATCAGACCACGCTGGAGGAATCAGTTCCAGTACATCTGGAATATGCTCCAGCTGAAAATGAATTCATTTAGTAAGCAAAAACTTTAAAGGTTTAATTTAACTTAAAATAAGATATGTTTTAGTGAGACTTGGACTTTGATGCTGAAATATTTCTAGTTAGAAGTTACGACTAAAAAAAAGTTAGAACTACAACTAACTAGTAAATACCAAAGCTCGTTGAAAAGTGTGACGAAGTGTGAGTTGAAGAGGGGCAATGGACATTGGAACCACAGTGGGATCCAATTCAGTCAATTTTTGAAGCGTAAGGAGTGTCGACTTCCGCACTGACGAAGAAGTATGATGGAGGAAGGGCCAGAGCCTTGGCATCAATAAATCCATTTTCCTAAACCAGAAAAATTATTTTTAAAATCAAAATACTGAACAGGAGCATATTATTTTCATCTCAATTCATTACCTCAATTTATTTCTTGCGACAGGAAATGCTAAAAGCGTGGCAAGGAGGCTCATTATGGAATTACATGCTGACGAAAGGTCATCTAAATTTGCCAGAGATTCCCAAAGTACAGAGACTACGTTTGGAGCCTCGTTGGGTAAGCAATTGACGAGTACTTTTGTGACTGGCACCAGCGCGGCCGCTGCTACGGCGCAAACGTCATCTACGCCATCTTGCAGACTGGTAAAAACTGATGGAAACGCAATTGGCAGCAGTTCCTCGACCAGATCCTATTAAACAAATATTTCAATATTCAGCCCGAAAGGTTAATATAAATTACTTAAATACAGTAGAATTTCAAAATACAGAAATATACCATTTCAAAAAGCTCAGATTTACCGTTCGCACTGCAAAGAGGTACTTGAGAGACAGGAGGCCGCCGTGCCTTACTTCCCACGGCTTTTGTCGCAAAAGCTGAATGAGAACATAGAGCAGCGATTTTACTTTCACTGGATTCATTACTGTTAACAGGGTTCCAAGACATTGTGCACAAGTTTCACGGACTGGGGCTACGACTTGGTCCTCTACAAAATCTCCAAAGCGATCCAAAATAAGAACCGAGATGAGACGGAGGGAAACATCTTCCAGCCATGATTGGTGCAAAACTTCATTCTAATGAAAATAGAATAGAACTATTGAAATTCCAAACCAAACAAGGTACTTACTTTGATACTTAAAAAGTTTGGTCGGAGACTTTAAGTTCTTAAATTGAGTTACCTCGTTTCCTGAAACTTGTGATATCTTTCCAGCCCCCGCACCATGAAGTCTTATGATAACACGCAGGGCAATGCCTGATCCGTGTCGTAACTCCCAGGCGGGACTGAATAACGCTTGGAGAAGTAATTGAACCCAGTCTTCCAGAGGCCACCGCCCCTCCTCAATTGCCTTTTCATAGAAATTTACTTCGTCTGATCCAAACCAGTCGAAGGCAATTGACTCTTCTCTTTTTAATTTCTTTGAAGACGAAGTCTGCTGTTCAGCCGATTCGGCCAGTTCCCTTGACTTTTGTTTTCGGGCCCTTCGTTTTGCGCAGTTAATTTCCCTCGAACTTAAATTAGGCTCTTCAATCTCGTAAGATATAGTCCGAGTCAATTCCACGTGGGCCAAGTCATCTAAGATGCAAATTAAGATAAAAACAATCAAACAATCAATTAAATTAATCAATTCGTTGAATACACATGTTAAAAAATGAAGACAATTTCAGATATGATAGGTACTAAATAAAATAACGTAGCAGATTGCATGCGCTGACTAAATTTAAATCTTATTTAGTTAACCCCTTAGAACACACAAAAGCCTTTTTATATTTCAGTAATGTTTCTTATCTACATTTACAATTGATACTACTTGCATCCTTATAATGTATCTTTCTTACCCACAGAAACAATTTCAGAAGTGTCAATGCCAATTTTTTCGGCAAGATCTAATCCAAGGCTTTTGTTGAGTCTGGATCGCTGTTTTTCGGAATTGTCCGCAGACTCTCGATCAAACACTTTTCCTTCCGAAGCAGTCAATAATTGGGAACCGGAAGAACGGAGGAGGTTATTGACATCGAAAGCTTCAAACTTTAACTTGGTTCCAGTCGCTGGACTTAGCGTAATTGAGACCTGAGGCTTTTCTACACATTCATCACTCGTCACTAATTCTTCTTTGATTTTAACACCATTCTCCAGATTCGGGTTCCAGCAAGGTATTTGCGTGAGTATTGCTTCCACAGCTTGCCCAGCAGCGATTCTGGTCTCCCACGACGGGGAGCTTAGACACTTCTGCACTCTTTGTAGAAGGAACGGAAGTTCATGAGGATGGAGTCGTTGTACTTGACCAAGTTGCTGGGCAGCAGCCTTTCTCGTTCCAGCATTTGAGCCCGTTTCCAGAAGTACAAAGAGTCGGTCAAGCCTAAGAAATTCAAGTAAACCAAACAGTGCGACACCACTCAATTTCGATCAATTTAAATAGAAAATTATTATTTCATTCCATATATCTTTTACCTTGACGCCATTCTAAGATTGGGGGAGTTACTGACGACGAAGTTGAAATGGCATATCCCGTTTCCTTTCTTCTTGTCAAGCCCAAGCGTTCCTTCTTAGTTTCAAAATGACGTTTTCCGTACTCACCTCGCTGCCACTTATGTACCCCTTCTCCAGAAGACAACTTGTCAATTGTCTTCTCGCAGTAAAGCCAGCAGTTAATTGACAAGGTCACCTCTCACTTAAATCAGATAGCGTATATCCCTCCTGCGTCCTCCCCCTAATCAATAACACAATGCAATGTCAACTATTTAGCACTTCAATTCAAGTTCCAATTTTCCAATTCAAGTTCTAACTATAATAAACACTAGCGTTAGATTCCGCTAATTATCCTCTACAATTGTTAGGTAACAATTACCTTTTCAAATGTTAGGGCGTCCCTTTCTCTCACTAACTACGGAAGCGGATGTCATATTTCCAGTCTTTCTCATGTCATTTGTTGTCGATTTGAGGTAACTTGTTACCGATAGCGAAGGCGATGAACCGATACCAAATTGAATGAAGGGCTGATTGACGTCACTTGTTTATGTTTTGTTAGTCAATTAGTAATTGGTCCACTTAAGGAGGGTACCACCGGAGAAAGTTGTAAGAAGGGACGGTACAGCGGCCGAGAGCTTCGGCTCCTTCTTCGTCTCGAGTCATATTTATACTGTGACCACTTTCCGCCTGGCCCTCGCTTCTTATCCCCTCCCGACCACAACTGTCTCAAAAGAAGGTGCACACTCCACCCCCTGCCACCAGCAAAACGTGAGAACCTTCTTTTGAGACACTTCTCCCAAGATCATCCTAAAGCAAACAATCAAGACACAATCTGTTGATCTTGCATTTTTGCACATCAATTCATTCGCTCTCCAAAGTGTCACTTTGCAAAAAAAAATTGCACGCACGGCAAAACTGGTTTTAAGCGTCTCTTATAATGAGCCTTGTTATCTAATGCTCAAATTAAAACTTACTTGACCACAACAGACAACATTGCCTTAAAGATCACACTTCCAAATTTACATAACTTGGCAATTTACAAATTGATAATTGCAACGATTAAAGGAGAAAAGGTTCTAGTAATCTATATATAATTTAATTTACCTCGAATTGCATACAAACGTTTGCCTAATTTGGGTTTAACCTAATTTTAAGTTAATAGTTAAGTTGCATTGACTAAATTTTGAACACACAAACCTTGTCAGCCTAACGCCGAGAATGACGTTAGAATAGAACAAAGGGAAAATATTTTAAGTAGTCGTTTTTAAATTAAGTTAAGTTACATTGTTAATTATCAAAATTGGGGTACAGAAAAGATACTGAAAATGAAATACTTGATGAAAAAAGTACTGAACAGTTCCACAAACTTTTGCAAAATGGGGCGGATAAGCTCCAGGCGTGAAGACTGAAGACTGCTTACGTACACATTTTGGATAAGTTTTCCATTTTTGGCATAGAATACACAAACTTAAATCACAATTTAGAGTATAAAGGGAGAGCCACTTGACTGCCAATTAAGTTTCCAGAGGCAAATATGTTTTGAGGGTCGAGACATTCCTTGATTTGGAGAATCGTTGCCATTCCGTTGGGAGAAATGGTTTTTGGTAGCCACTTTCTCCTAATTTTCCCAACACCGTGGTGATGAGAGATGCTCCCGCCGTTGACTAGAATTTCGTCCCGAGCGATACCCTCAATTTCTTCAAAAACTCGGACAGGATCGGCCATACCGCGGTAGTTAAAGGCCAAGTAGAAGTAGACGCAGGACCCTACGTCATACGTCTGTGTTACACGACAAGTAATGAAGAAATGCTTGATTCCACGGTCTGAAAAAAAAATCATTAGAAATATAATTCGAGCACTGCATCTGCATTACTACGCTTCCAAATATAATACCTTTGAATTCATTCGTAACGCGAAGCTTGACGTTCTCACAAAGCGTATA
>JAQFYP010001477.1:0-15436 GCA_034694865.1 Bilobella braunerae
CTTGTAATCAAACATGTAACCTAAGAATCTCAGTTCTTGTTGACTAGGGCATTTGCCAATTGTCAAATAAATAAACATCATCATTTTCCTTTAGAAAGCATCGGTACAAATCAACCTACCAGAAAACTTGACCTTTGACCTTTATCTTGACCTAAAAAATTTTTTCTCACCTTTGACCTCATACCTTTATGTTGAGTTCATTGATGTACTGGAATCTTTGAACGCTAGTCGAATACAAACCCCTGTATTTATGCAATAAATCAGAGAGATTTTTTATAAAAAAAATTTTTTCTTGAAATACTTCGCTACTCTCCAAAAACATCCGTGTTTTTCGTGCTCATGAAATCAAGCGGGTTTCTGCTCATGTCGTCTCAACGTCTTACCCACAGCATTTTCGCTAAAATTTAGAAAAATTAAGAAAACCAAACACTTTTAAAAAACCGTTTTTTAGAATTTGTTTTGGGTAAGTGTATTCCAAAAACGGATTAAAATTTTTAGAATATTTCGAAAACAAAGCGTTTAAAACTTTTGTCTAAACGCAAGATAGTTGAATTCATCATTCAACAGATCAAAATTATTTTCTGTATCGTTATGACTTGCATGATCCGGCAATTTTCTAAACTTAAAAGTATTTGAGTTTAGAAAAAGGTTTAAATTTTAGAATTTTTTTTTTGAAAACTTCGTTTGGTCTGTAATGCGTGATATAAATCTGTTCAAACGGTATGAGGGGGCAGTGGTGGGATGAAAATTTTGTGCAGTGGTATTTAAGGAGTACATTGATCAAACAGAAATTCCGATATGATGCTTAAAATGCAAAGTTAAGTAGATCCTTACCCAAGAACTTTCACCGGGCATTGCGGTGTGTTTAACCCCCAAAAAAAAGTTTTTTTTTAAATAATTCGAAACTATAAATGAGTTTCGAAATGATATTTTTCAGCTAACATTTTCCTAATTCGAAAACAATTCGGAATGTTTAGGAAAAAACAATTTTCAAAATTTTGAATGCATTTAGCATAAATTTTAAATCGAAGTAAAGAGCAATGCTGGAATGCCTAAGCGCCCATGTGCCCTTAGCCTCCCCTCAAGTGACACGGCCCTTAAATCAGATCAAACGAGGCAGAAATTCGTTCATTTAACTCACGCGTTTTGACAGTTGGACGCACCGATTTAATAAAAATCTTTGTGTTTTAACCGTTTGATAAAGTTTAAAACAAAATTGAATTTAAAAAAGTTAAAACAAAATATATTGTTTTAGAAAATGCATAATTTTTGAAAATACGGGCATATAACACCTGAGGAATCATTTACCTGAAATGTCCGTATTTTCTATATAAAAAATCTTGTATGGTGTCAAACTGGAAAAACTGAAAAAAGCTGAGCTGAGCCTTGTGCACTCTTTTTTAAGCTTTATAATAAATATGTTTCACAATCGTGTTGAAACGCACGGTACAAATTACAAGTGCTTCTCCCGGGCATTCATTTTACATTGCTGCTGGATAGGGCATTGTTGTTGTTTTTACCTTTTCTGCTTCGTTTGGCACGTTAGGCTACTAAAAACTAGAACCTTTTTTGGCTTTTGTTGGTTTAAGTCTACATTTTCACTTCAGTACCAAACATACCACTTGAGCGTGAACACATCCATACAACAATTTTTTGAACAACAATTGTAAGTTACAAGGCTTAACTAACATTGACCTAATTATATTAACTCACAGTGTAATTATCTTTAGTTGAGTGTTAAGTAGCCTAAATAGTTTATAAGCCTTCTGGAATGAGAAGGATAATTGCGTATACGGTGAATGCAACAAACTGTATTTGAGATAAAAAGGAAAATAAAGTAAGTTAAATAAGGTTACTATAACTAAGTAAATTTGCTTAACTTTGATAATTAACTAAATAATTCATATTCAATTTACTTAATCATACTTAACTTGAACTTTTACATAATTGAACAAGTTACATTAAAAAAAAATTGTTTTTAGACGTATAGTTGGAAAACATAGCTCCTCGTAAAATACAAAAGGGTAAATGAGAGGATTTAAACTGAATTGATTTTTTCATTCAGTTGGGTTAAAAATAATTTAATTGTAAATTAAAGTGGTAACTTAAAGTAAGGGCCCTTGTAATCAATCGCACAAATTATGCTTGACCACAGCGTTTTTAAAACACATTACAAAACAAGAAATGACATTTTAAGCACATTTTAAAATTGATCTACTAATTTAAATTGAATGATTAAATTTGAAAAATAAGTTAAGGGTAAAGTTAATAAAATAATTAATGTTAATTATTTATTCAACTTTAGTTTAGTTATTTAAACTTAGCAATTTCAAATTGTACAAATCCAAAAACTATTTTACACGACAAAAGTAGGACGACACCAAAGCACCTGAGAGAAATAGAATTTGAACAGGTTTATGTACAAATGAAATTTTAAGTGGCTTACAACCTTGATTAAAGAAATATTTCACAAAAAGTTTAGTCACCACAAAACATAAAAATATAAATCAGCAAGAGTAGTTCTACCGTGCGTCTCGCGTGCTAATGGGTAGCAGGTCAATACAAAAAAAAACAAAACCTAAAATGCAAAAAACAAAAAGCCATAACCGAGAACGGCAAACACCAAGAACTCAAATTTTTGTATTAATTTGCACCGCAGTTTTTATCAAATAAATGTGTGATATAACGCATTTTACCCCAACTGGAGACTGGAGCCACTTAGAAAGGTTTTCAAGGACAAGGAGCGCCTTTTTCAAATTTATTAAACTTAAAAATGACCACCAAATTGACAATTAACCCAAAAATGCAATAATCTTGAACAAAAACCGACAATTATGGGCAAGTTTGTAAAATACATTTAGCCCTAATGGCCTTTCAGGAGCGGAAGGGGTCATTGACCTATTTAAGCAAAGGTCATTTACCCCGAGGTCAACTTAGCCAACCCTTTATAGCAGACCGCAAATCGTGATTCCAAATTTGTTGATATTGCATGATGAGAATTGTTGATAAAATGCATTAGCGTCTTAAAACATGCAACTCTGAGAGGATTGTGTATGAACCTTGTTTTTCTTTAAGCTACTTAAATTTGTGTATACAAACAAATTTCAATTTTATGTTTAAAATTTATTGTTTAAGGCAGATTCTTTAAATTGTTTTTTTTTCAGGTTTTTTTTTGTAGAAAAGTATCATATTTGTAAATAAAGGTGTTCAGAATGCTATGTGCTATGAATATGTTAGAGGGGACTTGTATTGTGACAAGGTCAAGGGCCCATAATATGGCTATATTTTACTACAAGTTTGTTTTATCGTCTGCAGGGGGCCCTTTGTTAAGGATTCGATGGATGGCCAACGGCCTCCTCCTTGGCTTCGTATGGACCCTGTTCCTCCGCTGTCAAGTCTCCAGTGTCCAAGGGATACCCCGTGGAGAGATGTCCTTAAGTCCTCCTAAGTGATACACTTTGATAAGGGCCCCTCTCACCACATGCATTTTCAAAGCTTATTTACTCAACTTTAAGATTTTCTAAAAATTCATGTTTCAGCCAAATTGATACAGCGATGTTTTTGAATCGCTGCAACAAAAAGAAACTATAGTTTAAACATAGTCTGTATTTTTTAAAAATCTAGAACATGAGCTTTTTAAACTTGTTTTGAGTTTAAGACAATTCTAGTATTTACAAAATTAGGACATTATTTTCCCCGATGTGGAGCTTCAATGCCAGTTAATGTTTATATAGGAAAAATATTGGTAGAATTGTCAAAGTAAAGTTTAAAATTACCTATTTTTGATTCTTGTTTTTAAATTTGTTTTATAATTTAGCCATTTCTCTAAAAGTTTCAGTTTTTGAAAATTTGTTTAAAAGTTTACAACGTTTTCAAATTAGATTTATGGCCTCTAATTGACGTTTTTTCAGCTTGTAAAAATTGAGCAAATGACTTTTCAGACACTTTTTATTTTCTAAAATTGACTTTAAAGACTTTGTTTTTTATTCTAATGCACTTTTGATTAGCAATGTATTATTTTTTCATTGACTATTTGCATTGACCTATGTTATGAAAGATTAGGTTTGAGATGAAATTATAACGATTTCTAGAGTTTGCCACCGAATGCTCACGTGAACCAGGGCTGTTATTTGTCAGACAGTTATTCGGAACTGAACGGTACTGAAAGCGCTGGTAAGCGTGAACTTGGCATTGACTTATGTACTAGGAGGTGCATGTGCTTGTTATTATGCCTCCTCACACGTAGATGTTTGTTTTGACAAGGCGAGAACAGTAAAGGGAAGCTAATTCCCACTTTAATTTTCTGAGTTTTTATTTTTTGAAATAGAGTTGTGCGCTTATTTGCTCAACACTTACGTACAAAACGCTTCAAAACAGCTTCCAGCTCAAAATAATACTTGGACAAAGTGCAACAGTCATCGCGTTCTATTTCAAATAATAGGCAAATTAAAGCCCGAAATGTTAATGAACCACACTATACACTTGATTTTTAAAATCTAATTGAGCAACCACAATTTTATTACACAATTTACGAGAAGTTGAGAAAGCGATAAGCATTGTGAAAAGCTCTTTTTCTCAGGCCCTTAGCGAGTGATTAATTGGGCAAAAAAATGTACTTAAAAAAACGCACTGCACAAAAGTTTTTTTTTTCGTTCCTTGCCCTCTTCTAGAATTGTCCAGGTTACCACGCTTTGTGATAGAGCCGCTATAAAGTGGACGAAGCCTTTTTCATGTTTTAAAACAGGGAAATTAAAATAGGTGACACTGTCACTCAATTTATTTGAGGAGATTTTCAGGGCTTAAGTGTAAAACTCGCTTAAGCGTTTTTCTCAATTCTAATTAACGGCGGTCATTAATTATCACTTTCTGTTGCAGGTCCACCGAGAGTCGTGACAGGGGCCAAGTCACTTGAGGTGGCTCGTCTTGGGCAGGAATTCCGTGTCACCTGTCCAGTAGAAGGTGATCCTCCACCAATCGTTGACTGGTTCAAGGTAAGTGACCACTTGTCACCTCCTGTCACCTTGTCACCATCTTTATCGTCATCTTCAAAGTGACTTGGAGACAAGTTTCACGTAACATGTCCCAGTCTTATCGTAACCCTTAAATTGCAACCCTCGAGGGCCGATGGCCACTTAAGGACCCAGTCATGTTACCATTGATTAATTTCCCGAGAACTAATTCTAACGCTACTCCAAAGAAAAAAAACTACGTTACACCTTACGGCAATTTCACTATTTGTACAATGCGTTCTTTTTTTCTGAATTGTATAAAGTTAAATGACATATTTTTAATTTGTACTTTATTTTTCCTATAACTTTTTTTTTTAGCTGTGTGTCAATTTTTAAAAAATGCACTGTACACGGAATAGGCTCCAAATGAAAAATGAAGGAATAAGTTGACCTCGCAATTTATTTCACTTTGTTTGACACAATCTTACTTGTAAGGCTTTAGACAGAAACTACCTCGATTGACTGTTCGGACTCTTGGCTTCGGATCCACAACGGCACGTATCCGAGTGATCGTGGTCGGTAAGTGAATTTTGCCTGAGGCGCAGGTCTCTAATCATTATTTTAATGTATACTCAAAAAATGCGCAGCAATTCAAAGAAGAAAAATCAATCGTTTGAGAGAACTTTCGCGGCGCACTTAAGTAGTTTTTGTCGAATATACGCTGTACAGAAAGCTGAGAAAGTTTTTTTAGGTATTGAAATTGGAAACAATTTTGAGATGTCATTTGTTCCGCTTAGGATTGAATCGAGTCTTTATGAATTGTTTTTAAAATTGAATTTTTATTTTTTATGAGTACTTGAATCAAAAGGTTGACAGGAGGAAGATTGATAAGTGGTTACGGGGGATCATTATGTAAGAAATTGGAGACGCACGTAGCGGTAGCCCTTTGAAGTTTCGCCGCCTTGTAAACAACTCCCACCTAATTACAATTTTCTCAGAGTGTTTGTGCGCCGCAAAATTTGAAAATTGACCTAACGAGCTAGTGGAAATTGGAAGTAATAATGCATTCGAGTCAGCAGCAATTTGACTTGACGACACTTAAACACTGCTCAATCATCGGCTTGCTAACAAGTGATAAAGTTGTTGTTTTTACATATAATCTTAACTAGAAAACTCCTAGCTATTAATCGTGGAAATTTTTTTAGGGCAAAATTACTAGAATTGTAAAATTTGTGTGTATAAACAAACGCAGTTTCTACGAGTAATAGAAGCCTTTAAAGGACTTCTCCAAATTAGCATCGCTGGTGGTTCCATGTCAATACCGAGAAAACAAAAACCGAGAACGACAAAGACCGAGAGTTACAAAACCCGAGAACTAATATATTCATTTTATAACCGAGCCAAAATCGTAAACAGTTTGTCCAGCATATTTACACAAGACCAAGGTGGTTTGGAAACCATTAAATACAAGCAAACGCAAACGGTAAGCATTTGCTTGTATAATGGTTTCCAAGCCATCTTGCACAAGACACTGTTGAAAAACATAAACCAACCCCTAACATGAAACTAACATTTGTTTTAAATTGAACCCACTTAACTTTACGTCTTTATTTAACAAGTTCTCGGTTTTTGTCGTTCTTGGTTTTTGTAGTTCTCGGTTTTTGTTTTCTCGGTTTTTGTCATACTCGGTTCTTGTCGATTTTGGTTTTATTTTTTACGGTTCTGGCTTCTCGGTATTTTCAACATCAAGAAATTAATATGTTTTAAACGTTTTACGTAGAAATTCTCACGCTAACATTGCTTTTTTTGCTATTTTAAAATAAAAAAAAATGAATATTTTTAAAACTTTTTACACAAAAATTATGTACATATAAACTACAATATAAATATTCGCAAAATTTATTAAATATAAAAAACTTAATAACTTGAAATCTAATCTAACTATTTAATACGGAATTACCTCCAAAATTTACTGCAAATTTTTCATGTGGCGTTGAAGTGAGCTTAAGCTTCATTTTGAAGTATTCTGTGAGGCCTGTCAAAGTCCTTTGCACCTTCATCACAAGAGGTGGCATTCCCTTTTCAAAACTGTTTAGAAAAGAACTTTTTCCAAACATTTCCTTCTTCTAAAATCCTGTTTAGAATCCATTATGGAAGCATAATTCAAGGGAAGAAAGGTGAGGCTTAGGCGTCATGAAGTGAGAGGCTTCATAAAGGAATTGGACAGTTGTTGGCCAAACTTTAGAACGCCTCCTATTCAATTCAAATATCATTTGTCACGTGATTAATTGGAGACCTCTGAAATTTTTGTTTGAAAATGAAAATGAGACCCTTAGAGACCACAATCGAAATCCTGAAATATGGGCCCATAGCTCTGCATTTTTTAATTACTATCATAAAGATTTTCGAATCTCAAAAAATCTACAACATGACAATTATGAAATACTTGTGTATTAAAATTGTGAACCCTTGAAAATATGGATACAAAAATAGCGGGGCCCTTCAAAAACTGGTTGAAAAATTGAGGGGGCCCTGAAAAGGTGCTGAGGTGGAGAAGCTGTCGGTGCCTCAAATGGGCAGACTAAGGTCATTGTTACTAATGGGAGACAATTAAATTTTTGATGGATTGGGCGAAGGGCCCTCTTCAACGTCATAAATTAGAGTTATGAATGAGGGCGGCCCTTCGCAAATTTAGGCAAAGGGCCTCCGAAAAAAAACTTGTTTTTAACAAAACTAATATTGATTTACCGTGGCGCTCTGGCTTTTCTTCTCACACTTCAGCAAAAGCAAAAAGTTCAGAGCATTGTCCGTAATCTTCGTAATACGACTCATTTGCTTACCTGTAGGATGTACAGAGCGTTTCGAAAATACTACAAATATTACCTAAACTATCGATCATGTTCAACATATGTTAGAAACATTTATTGTTACTAGAATACCTCAATAACTCCATCGGTTCCGGTTTTAGCCTCTTTAGTTTAGGGTGACCCGCCAATTTTTTTAAACTTTTGTAAGATTTTTTTTAAAAAATTTTTTAGAAGATATTTCTACATCCGTTGATGCTCCTTGGTCTACAAAAATCTAAAAGTCTAGTCCTTCTCCTGACGTCTTGAGTATAGCTGCAGGGTTTCAGAGTGACAAGTGGGTAGTTAGGCTCTTAGTGGGTATTTAAGGGACACTTCGAGTCGAGCCAAAAGCGTCAAGTATGTCTTGTTCTGAACACTGTTTTAAAAAATAATGAGTCATTAATTTATAAATTCGACACGCAGCAGCGATTAGCGATGTAAAAAGATAACTTTAAAAATACCTACGCGTAAAATTTGATTCCAGTCTTTCAAAAAACAAAAAAAAAACTTTTTAAACTAATTTCTATCTTTTTTAACTAATAAGACTTTTGTAGAAGATGTGCTAAACCTGGACGTGAAGGATAGAGCGTTTGACAACAATGTTGGCGCTAGAAATCAGGTATTGGCCCTCTCGAAACCACCGATTCTCAATTCAGCGCCAAAACTGACGCCAGAGACGCTGGAACAATCGCTGCAGCATATTCACCTAATCGCTGGAACGTCGATTCAAATTCGCTGCGAAGCAAGAGGTGTACCCACGCCAAGGATATCCTGGTTCAAAGTAACAGCTACCCACTGAATTATATCAAATTTTTTAAAATCTACTTTAAAAAAGGTCATTTTCACATGTTTTAAACTTGCCCAAAAAATATTTTTGAACGGAAATCCAATTGGCGACATGGCTAGAACTCAAGGCTCTAACCACTCGGCCTTCGAGGGTTGGACAAAAACGAAAGCTTTAAAATACCTAGTTTAAAGGGACAGACAATGACAACAAAACTGACAGCGCCAAAACTGACATCGGAGACGCTGGAACAAACGCTGAATTTAATTCACCTAATGACTGGGACTTCAATTCGAATTCGAAGCGAGAGGTGTACCACGCCCAGAATGTCTTGGTTCAAAGTAAAAAGTCATTCGGAATTTTAAAAATATATTTTATATAAGCAAGGTCAAATTGCGTACCATTTTTTCCCAAACTAGATCGAAAAACTCAAAAAAATTGAATCTAATTTTTAGAACAGAAATCCAATTGGTGACAAATTGTGGAAGTACTCCAATTGGAAATTGGTTATGAGCAAGTTGGAGCTGGAAGAAGCTGGAACCTACGACTGCCTCGCAAAGAACACAATTGGCATTGCAAGCACTTGAAATCGTTGGTAATTCCACTAATGTACAGTGCATTTCTTAAGTAGCGAAATGCCGAAATGCAATTCCAAATAGCTTTATTCGATGAACTCCGTGAAACTGATTGGTAGCTGCATCCTAGTGTAAAAGAATTATATGCATTGAACGGCTTCAAACGACTTCAAATTTATCCCTAAAATGTGAGTATAATGCAATTATAAATTTCCAGAATATCCAATATCGATTATATCGCCCGTCCGATGACCACGACAAAAAATACGGCTTTTATTATATCTAATTTTTCCGGTCCGAGATCCGGTGCGGTGCTGTCTCTTCCGCTGATCGCTATCGGTTTATCCATCATGCTGATGCTTATCGGCTAGGTTCAATTTCTACGCAAGTACCACAGCTCAAACAGGCCTGCAAGTAAGCTGCAATGCTTACTTCAACAATCGTGATAGGTCGTGAGGAGTCATAAGAAAACGGCTTTTAAAAAACGCTCTGTAATTTTTCCCAAGATGATGTTAGCGAAACGTTGACGCTTGAGCTGGAAAACCGGAAAATTGTGCTAATTGCTGAGCATGAGCAATTAATTGCACTTAAATGCGAATTGCATTTAAATTGCAATTAAAAAACTTTACTTGACAAAAAATCCTGGGGCCTGGAATCTGCAAAATGCACAGTGCGACTCAAAGCTAACCAAGTAACTTGGTCCGGAGGTAAATTACTTAAGCATACTTAATTGTCACTAAATTAATTAGCTTCATACTTAACTTAAATATCTTCATTTAATATTCAGCGTAAAGAATTGAAGTTCAAGTGCAGTTTATATAAGTTGCGTTAATGCAGATCCTGGAAATGCAATATGACGCTCACGGCATGAACCGCGCGGTATCTGATTGCGCCACTGCAAGCACTTTGCATTTGCATTTCCGTTGCACTCTTCGCTGATGACCCACTTAAGAGGGTGCAAATTGCTTCACTCCAGACATGCCTGAAATGACTCAACTCCAAGGACATAACTTCATCATATTGCTGACTCCACATCCCATTAGCCCACTTATTTATCTCTTTGCTTTAACTATTTTAACTAGACTATCTGTCTTGACCAAATTCTATCCTACTTTCTAATACTTTTATTTTGATTTCTTTTTTACTATAATTTCATGTCTGATTCCTGACTCAAACTCCATGTATTATTGTACCTCTTTATCATGTACTAAACTGTTCAAGGGTCCCATAGGCTACGTGCCTGTAGGGGACCATAACGCAATAAAAAAAAAAAAAAGCACTTCCAGGCGGAAAAATGGTTGTTCTAATTTAATCAACTAAGCATCAACGATTAGTTAATTACCAATAAACGAAATATTAATTTAATTTCAATTATAATTAGGTCATGGTACGATTTTGTAATTAATTCATTCCCCAAGTAATTTATTATGTAACTAACCTATTATAATTTTTTAGTGACCACAATTGCACACAAATGTCAATAAACATTCAAACTTGGAATTTTTCAATTAATTGTCAAAATAACAATTCCCCTAGTTTGCTATTAAATGTAATTTGTAATTATATAATTACTTTAATTGCAATCTAAATTTAAATTGCAACTAGAAGACGGAAGTGGGAGCACGTCCGTCTCTCACTTTCTCACAAAGCTTTGCATTTTGCAAAAGAAATTGCCACAACACGTGGCTCCTTGGCTACAAAATTTCCTTGTGACACGGTTTAAAAAAGAAGTTAAAATACAAAATTAACCAAATAGGTCATTACTTAGTAAATTGCTGTAGTAGTTAACTACCATTTTTTTTTACATTTCAACTAAGGGTTCGTCAACATGTGTGGAGACTACCATTAATTATAATTACGATGTACAATTAGCTTAAAGCTTAAAAAACTACTTCTTTTGAAATTTTAGTTATTTCCTCAACACGAGTCTGAAATAAAATATTATCTTGAACTTCTTTTTTTTTTTTCGAAAATTATTCAAAACCCTCCCTGGAACCTTTAAGAAACTTTCAGTAAAAATCATCTACCGCCATCTACCATCTAGGCATTGCGTGTGCTAAACAAAAAAAAGGTGCAGAGCGTTTCTTAAGTAACTGAAAACTAGAAATGAGTTTTACTAGTCGCCATTCATTTTTTTTTCAAATTTCGACGTAAACAAGGATTTGAAACAAAATATTCCATTTGCCTCATTTCCTCTCGTCCTTAATCACTGCGTCGGCTTCTAGGCTATACTTCTGAATTTCCCTTTATTGCTCCTTAGTTTGAAAAAAGTTCTGAAACTTTAGAAAAGGCAAACAATTTGGCAAAATTTTGAATTCTTTTTCAATTTATTTTAATGCAAGGTAAAAGCTAGTAAAATTCAAATTTGTGCATTTGACACAGACACATAATTCTCCCTGTCACTTTGCCCTTTTCTTCGTTTTCATTATTTTATTGCCAGGAGTGTACCAGTGAGGTCTTCATTAGGTTCGACAGTCATTTTGTTGGTGGTAACTTGCAATTGGCTCATAGTGGGGGACTTAAGGGCTCTTTTCTATTCTTGTGTGTGTACACATGTGGTAGATATTTTCAACAGTTGTATGTGCAAAACTTCTAAAAAACATTAACATAATTAAGTTAACTAACAGTTTAATTATCAATAATTAATGGTTGTTAATTGGCTTAGGAATTCCTAAACCCTCTGGGATGTGAAAGGCAGTTGGAATTGCGGTGAACGCAACCAAATTGTTTTGAGTGGGAGAAAAAAAGAGAAAAGAAGAAAATTACAAAGTAAGAAAACTGTTTCTACTTTCAATTTGTTTTAATTGTTTGGACTTCAACAATATACAATTTTTAGAATTTTTTTTTTTAATAATGTTGCATTTTTGCTGAAAGGGCCCCCTCCACCGAACTTTTTTTAATAAGCACCCCTGCATACACATGATCCCTTAATGGGCTTCTTCGTACATAAAATAATGAAAACCTCACAAAATAGAGACGTTAATTTTGTGAAAAGCTTTGTTGACACCCCTCTGTAACGTGCGTAATAATCATGAAAATTATGCTTAACCACGCCGTTTTAAAAGGCTTTAAAAGTCGCCCTTAAATCTGGAGCTAGTTTCGCTAAAGTTAATTTAATTTAACTAAGTTCAAGTAAAAAAATCAACACATTTTAATCATAATTGCAATTAAATTTAATGCACTTAATTTACAAACCAGTCAGAAACCAGCACAAGCGGATTCAAAACTACTATGTGCAAATTCAACGGCACAATTTTCAATTGAATTTTTAAGTAGCGAAGAGTAAAATTATTAACTTCACATAAAGAAAACCTTGAAAAAATGTCTCACGTGCATCACGGGTGCTAATAAGCCCTTAAAATTGTTTTTAAATTTAAAAAAAAAACAATTACTGTAAGTGCTCAAATTTGTGGTCCTAACTATCCTATGATTCGATAACCTATATTTTCCAATAATTTCTCCCGGGGGTCTCAGGAAAAGATAAAGAAAAAATTGCAAAGTAAGTGAATTGTTGTTATAATTGGTAAATTTAAAATAAGGGCCCATAGCCCTTAAGCGTTATCAAGGGTCTAGGGTACTTTTCGTTTTCTTTTTCCTTCGTTCTCGCTGCCAAAGGTTAATTTTCCATAAGCAAAAAGTATCTTCCCATGTTTATAGGGAGACTTACGAGAAAATGAGAAGATTAGAAACTGTGCGGCAAATAAAGATAATTAATTTGAAATACGTACAAAAGTCTCGATTCGGCTAAATTAAGTTTAATCTCCTATCTATTACACAACAAACAATCTTAATTAAGCAAATTTGACCCGAAACAATTTCAATACAATTTGGCATTATAAATTGACATTGAATTAATGGCCGACGGTAGAGGTAGGTTGCACATCTTCTAATCTCCCGCTCGATACCACCAAAGCGACTGTTTCAAAAGCCCCTTCCCATTTTTTCGTAAATCTCCCTAGAAACATGGGAAGATACTTTTTGCTTATGGAAAATTAACCTTTGGCAGTGAGACTGGTTTTTTGACGAAGGAAAAAGGAAACGAATAGTAACCACACCGTTTTATCAGGCCTAAAAGTAGCACTTGAAGTTAAAGTTAGTTAAATTTGAATAATTAACGGCAATTAAAGAAAGATAAATTTATATTTAATGATAATTGCAGGCAAATTAATCAAAAATTAATTTACGTACTGAAAACGTAAACTCAAAATACTATAGAATAATAGTGTTCTAAATTCATCTGTTTTATTCAAAACACACGTTGTTATTTTTCGTTGAAATTTTGACTGACGTACAGCTTAGCAAAATATATTAAAACTTCTCATTTGCTAATGAGCCCTCAAAATTTTGAGCAATATAAAATGAAAGGTAACTTTTCAGATAAATGCTCTATTCACCAATTCTGATGACAATTGAAGAGCAAAACCCTATACTTAAGTACCCTAGATACTTAAGTGGAGTGGGCCCTTAAAGGTCTCGTTTTCACTATGGAGAATTTTCCTGACACATACATGGTTTGTTAGGCTTAAAAACTTAATTACAACCCAATAACGCTGACTTTTTTTTAAAATACATCGGTTCTTTGTAAAATAGAAATAAATTTGTTTAAAAACTCCTTCAAAAAAGTTTTTCATTACAGCAATGTTCTAAAAAAATGTCTACAAATGTTCTAAAAAAATTTCTTCAAAAAATATGTGATATAACAAGAAATGTACAAGAAATAATGTAAATAAATACAATAAATGTAAGTCGTACAAGAAATGTGAAATTTTTCTATTGAAAAACTTTTAAGATTTAGAGAAAACTTAGAGAAACTTCGTAGATTTTTTACATGGCGTACAAATCCTTCGTATTCATCGGAAGCTGTTCATTTTTAAGGGTTTAATGAGGCCTGTCAAAGCCCTTCACACCTACAGCACAGGGGTGGTAGTCTCTCCTTTTAAAACTGTTTAGAAAAGACCTTTTTTTTTTTTAAAAAAAAATCCTGTTCCAAAAATTCTCATTTTTCTGAAAATGCAGTTTTCATTATGGAAGCATAATTGAAGTGAAAAAATATGAGGCTTAGGTGAGATGCTTCACCAACGAATTTGACAGTTGTTGGCCAAAACGCCTCCTATTCAATTCAAAGACCATTTGTCACATGATTAACTTGAGACATAATGAAATTTATGAAATTAGAGACCCTAAAGGGCCCACAATCCGCATTTCTTTCATAAAAATTAAAATTTTCAAATTCTACTGGAAAATGTTATGAAAAATTGGTTTGAAATTATTATTTGTTTAAATTTTGATAAAAATAAAAAATTGGCGGGGTCTTTCAAAACATGGACAGAATCAGGGCGGAGACCTTCGAAAGCAAATTTTGATAGATTAGGGCCCTCGTCTACTTCATAAGTTAGAGTTATAAATGAGGGCGGCCTTCAAGGGCCTTTCGCAAAGGCAGGCTATGGGCCCCCGAAGGGATTCCAGGTAATGGTTCCGAAAATAAAGTTCCGAAAAAAAGCTCCGAAAAAATAGTTCCGTAATGGTTCTGAACGAGTAAAAGTTCCGAAAAAATAATTCCGAAAATAAGATTTTGAAAACTAAACTTTACAAAAACCATGAAAATAAGAAAATGTAATTGTTATAAATTAAAATAGGTCTAGAATCATATTACGTAAACTTAAATGAATCAAAAATTGTTTGATTTTTTTTGCGCTCGCTTATGCGAGCACAATCTGCACTTTTTACTCTGTTGAAAGCAGATTAATAAAATCACCAGATGTCTGTTCCAGTTTTTTAAGTACCCAAATGCGTTTTTCCTAACCTAACTCGGATGAAGTAAGTAATCATGATTCCAAAACATACTATTAAAGGCCGGGCACCTATATAATGACAGCATTTTTACCGTAAATTACATATAAGAGGTCCGGTACCTATATAATGACATATCATCTTTACCGTAAATCTCATATAAAAGGCCCGACACTAATATAATCACATATTATTTTTACCGTAAATCTCCTATTAAAGGCCCGACACCTATAATGACATACCATTTTTACCGTAAATATCAGATTAGAGGCCAGGCACCTATATAACGACATACCATTTTTACCGTAAATCTCATTTTAGAGGCCCAGTACCTTTTTAATGGCATACCATTTTTACGGTTGTTCAGGATATGAGTCACATTGCACAAAATTCAGCACTTTCATTTTACAAAGATACTAGCTGTTTCGCGCCGCTTCGCGGCGCTGGCTTAGTGGCAGCTTCTCGCAATACCAATAGTCTGCACTGTTCCTA
>JAQFYP010001478.1:0-15434 GCA_034694865.1 Bilobella braunerae
ATTGTAGCTTTTCGGATGAAACATTGCTCTTGCCAAAAAATTTGCCGGAAAAGCTCACATTAGATGCACGGTACCAACTTTTTTTTCAACAGAGTAGTTCCAGTGCGCCGCAGCGCGCTTTTATTACACATTTAATTTTGGCTTAAACAAATTATACTGCTAAATTTTTTGAAAACAGGAAAATATAGAAATAATAAAAATTTAATAGAGCACAATACTTCGGTTGGATTAGTTGAGTATTGGACGTCGCAGTCACAGAAGAATTTCACTGGTAAATGGGAGGTGTAGAAATGATTCCTGGAAAAGTAAGCAATCAAATTAAAACACATCCAATAATTCAAGTTCGAAATCTTCAGAAAATTTACAAAAAAAAAATATTTCCCCTCCAACAATCAGAAATGTTCTCTTCATGCATACCGAAACATGCTCAGGTCACCTTACTCATTCCCCTGTTTGCCATTTATTAAAAATTTTTACCACTTAAACCATACTGAAAAAAACTAATCCACATTGCGGTTTTCCTTAACCAACTTAACTGACAGCTTTAAATTTACCAGCACAGTCTCAATACAGAAACAATAATAACGTTATACGGTAGCCCTGACAAATCATCACTATTGACCTCGGACAAAAAATTGTCTTATTACACTAAAACAGCCAATCTGTAACAGGATAAGATCTTGTTGGTAGCCAATAGTTGTCAGGTCCATGCACCACCATACTATTAAAAATATTATCCAACGTTTTCAGCTCAGATCCATTTGACAAACACCTACTGTTCAGCAATTGGCCAACAAGTAGCATCTCTTTAGCAAAAAGTGAAATGAACGCCCAGTTTTGGAGGTTTATATAATAAGATCAGCCGACACGTGGGTTCTGATTCCGCTTGCACCAATTTTGAAACGCGAAATCGCGTTGCTGGCAACTTGTGGTACTAAAATGGTAAATTTCTTTGTTAACGTTTACTTTACGGTTTTCATCCTTTGGGTCGGTACCGGCGCCGTTAGATCCGTAGTAAGATTTCCACGATGCAAATTTGTGATAACTACAGCAGCAAATAGAACACCGGCTAATAGAACCCTTAGTCCTTTAGATCCCTCCAACTTCCATGTGAGGTGTACTCCTTGGTCAAAAAACACCTGTAGAAACCATAGGGAGCGCAAACCTTTCCTGTAAAACAGTTTCAAAGCAAAGCGCAAACCGAGTAAATAAAGTAATTAGAAGTGTAACAGTTACAATCCATAAATCTGATTGAAATGGTTTGGTTAGAAATTTCTTTGATACATCTTGGATACGCCCATCACAGGTGATAAAATTAAATGATGTAGTGTCCTTGAATATCCAGTATAAAAGGCGCTCTTGTGAATACTCCTCTACAAATGGATACGATCCCGTAGTAACGTCTGTTCTGACATTAGCAATGAATTTAGAGGACCAGGAGTTCCCAGTGCCTCGTGGTTGGTAACTAAAATGATTTGTAAAATTTGATGGTGGAGGGGACATGAGCATCCAAAAAGTTTGTGCCGTTAAGTATTCCGCTGTACATTTCTTGAGGAATAAGTGAGCTGTAAATCCGTGCGATGTATCTTAGGATATCTTCTGCATTAACTTGGTAGAGTCTAGTGGGATATTCAGTTGCATGCGTACCTTCGTAAATGTGTACCAAAGCTGAAGATATTTATGTTGCAAGTTTTAAAACCTGCAATAAAACCGTTGATCGTAGTGACACCGTATGAGGTTGGAATTGCAATGACAAATGTGAAAAATAAGTGCTAATTTCGTTATATTGCTTGACGCGTAAATTCCTTGTTTCTCAAAGTCAGTTTATATTGCTTTATTCTTATTTGAAATTTGCAATTGTTTATGATATGGACTATGCTAGATGAATTGATAGTAAGTTTACTAGTAGCTTTAGTATGATAAATCGCTATTTCAGTTTATCATATCGTAGAAGTAATATTGTTAGCAGTCTCGCTCATGTTAGTGCACCAATTGAATAAATTTAAAGGTAAAAAGTGACCATAAATTTAGGGAAAAAAATAGAAAGAGACTTAGACAAGCAAATTTCCAAACTTTGCAAACAAAATGTAATACTATGTTATTTTTATATTTTGTTTTTTTTAATTTCTGCCTCAGAGTCATATAGCATGCACTTGAATTATTTTACTTCTGAGTAGCACCAAATATCTTACTGGAAAATTCTCCCATGCTCCGTCTGAGTAGGTTTTTGTGCACTTCGCTGTATCGTGAAATTGCTTTCTTCAAGTCGGATTCCGACAGGTCTCTATTTCTTGCGCCAGTGCTAACTGTATTCATCAGGAATCGTTTTAGTTCTATAATATCATATTTTGAATTATAATATGGTGGATGAAGGTTTGTTGCGTATGAATTCTGAAATTAGTATCCTCTCTTACAATTATGATGTTACTAATATGGTAATTTGTACTAGTGACATTGACATTCAGTAAATCACGGTTAAGCCTAACTGATAGTGGTACATATATAAAATTTATTTAAACAGTATTTATGTCAGTGTAAAGTTACCAATATCAAACAAACTATCAAACAAAAACGCCACGTATTATACATATCATGAATATGTGCACCGTATTTGCCTTGTTACCCAGCAACATCAACCCAGCTTACCATGGTCAATATAGTCGTACTGCTCGTAGTTAGAAAACCGAAATTCCTCTTTCAATTTGGAAATGTCTTTCAAAATTTTGTTTTTAATTTCACTGTCTGCATTGTCTTCATGATTCTGCTTCATTGTCGACGTGTATATCTTGTTACACAGGGCCCAATACGTGTTTACTGGTTTGTGCCAAGGCAGGAATCCACTCACTAAATGTAACAAAAAACAACACTCTCTACTTCAGTTTCCAAAGTCGGAGCACCTAGTAAATAAATTGTAGATGAAGGGCAACTACAAACAATTTTTTAATAGAGAGTACTTGGAGCTCATATAAGCTGTATATCATACATTATATCATCAGTGCATATTAGTTGATGAATTTATGAAACCACATGAACTGAATTAAACATTTCGAAACACGCTAATGTCAACATTCTCATTGCTCATAAAATAGTGTAAAATCTAGAAATGGCAACATTTCAACAAAAATATAAATACAGTAGCAATAACTATACCAATAAATGCAAAATCGTAAAGAGCATGGTAGAATGTAGGTTTAAAAACAGTATGTTCATATAGGGGTTGTTTCTATTCCGTTGAAATGTTGGCATGACAAACATAGTGTCGGAAGTTTTAAATTATAACTATATTGCGCTGGTTAATGGCATTACCAATACACTTGAAAATATATCTGGTGTAATTGAAATGGAAGAAGCGTTGTACAGCACATTATGCGACCAATTTGCAGTTGAGTAAGGGAAACATGCTGAACTGAAGTTTGACAGATAAATTTGGGGTTTTTCAAACTCCATACTGTTCAATACATAATGGTTTTTTGGCTGGATGTTTCCATGCTGCACTCCAATTCCATTGAGTTGGTTTACCAGTTCAATCTGCAATATATTAGCATATCATGAGTATACTAGAACAAATTTTTAAGGAAGACTTCTGAAATTTTTAAATCGTGAAATGTAGAATTAGAGCATGTGTAATATGAAAAAGCAAGGGTAGTGAGTGCTTGCTCTCCTAACGAGGCAACCATTGTCTTTTCGGTTAAACATTCAAGTATAGGAAGTCCACGAGGCTCCATTATGAACACGGAATACACACAACATTGCTCGATTTGCATCCCTGGCTCATCAGACAAGTTCATACAACTTCCAAGGTCAAGGTCAAACTTTGAAGCTCCAACTAATTTATAATAAAGTAATTTGTTAATGTTTACATTCTATTACTCGTACAACAGTAACTAAACCTCAAATCAAGAGTTGATTTGTTGTTACCAATTGAAAACGCCGTTTCTTTAAAAATCTTGTGCACATTAACTTCGTTTTGAAGTGACTCGTGATGAAGCGAATTTACCTAACCATTAGTAACAAGGTAACAAAGTTATAATTCTTGTTAACCTTAAACCAATTAATTATAGTACAATTTTCATTTCAATTTTTTATAACTTTTCTAAACAACTGTATTTTCACCAAAAACCTCACGATAGGAATATTTTCTTTTCATCTTCTTATATTGCAGCATAATCACAAAAATCACGACATTCATGTTAAAAAAGCGCGCATTGGGTTCGAGAAATTTTTATAAAAATAGCAACTTTTTTATACGCCGAACGTGGGATTTGTACCAACAATCTGATTGGGAGAGGCAACAGAGCATGTATATACAGTGACAGATAATGCTTTTCTCTTACTATTTTCTGCTTCTGCTCGTTCAGGAAGCGGAATGTCAAATTCTCCTTCTGTTTTGACCAGCTCCACTAAAATAAAATTCAAAAAAGTGTGAAATTTTATCTTCACAAAATATTTATTTGTTTTTTGACTGTTGTTGTTTTCAGTAGGACAAGATTTTTGTGGTTATTTTTTATTCCCGTTTAACCTAAACAAAGTAAGAACGCTAATAGCGTCCTTGCTTTTATAATAAACGTATAACTACCCTTGAAAATAACTCACCCAAAATAGTTACTGTTTTTAAGTCGGCGAGTATTTCTGCATTTCCGCCATCAAGGTAAGAACAGAATACAAATGTTGCAGACTTTTTTTCTCCAAAGTTCACAATAAAGTCGCCGGACACGGTGTGTAGAAATATAATGAGAAATACTATACAACGGCTTTGGGAAAACATCGTTGAAATATAATAGATTAAAAATAGATAACTACGATTAAATTATCACATTTTATTAAACAAAACAATAAAAGAAACAGTTAAAGCCTATGGTAACCAAATAAGCAAGCCTGAACTTGCTGAATAAAGTTGTCTCTGCAAAAGTATACTGGATTCCTATTTTTCTAATGAAACCGCACAAGGCTCTGCCAAGTTTGAAACAACTACCAAAGCTTTGTAAAAAATTATATGTTAGGTCAGTCAGGCTTCCTTTTCATGTAAACTTTTACTTATTTCAAGAATCCTTCTAATTAAAAAACCTTTACTTACGGTTAATGCTGATGCTGGTAAAAGCTCTTTTTGCTTGGAATGCCTTTTACTTCAAACTGACAACTAAATAGTTCATGAAATGACACTTATTTTTATTGCAGGTGAAACTTAGCTACAATGACACGTCGCCTTATTTTACTTACAATTGTGTTGGGTTCTACGTGTATGCAAATTGAAATATAATAAGAAACTAACAAGCTGCTTTTTTATTAGCTAGAAGCGTTATCGTGCCTTGTTTCCGCCATCTTCTATAGGACACGCGATCCAGCCCAGCATTGCGCGAATTTGTATGATAGAATACCACGGCTTGCACTCTAGACACTTTATTGGTTATTTGAAATGGTAAATGCACTGCTTACCATTGCAACTAGATGCATTGTTTTCATTGTTACTTATTCAGCTTGGCTAGTCTCCACTTCGTTTTAAGTTCCCTTATCAATTACAAAATGATATTGCTGTCCATCTCGCTTTTGCTACAACTATTTTGAGTTAGAAAATTAGATTTAAAACAATAGCAACGTCCATGTCTAGCGTTAATGTTTATGAAACCCCGGTGAGTTTTTGAATAATAATAGTTTCAAATCACCTTCTCTTGTTTTCAGATGTTTGTATCACAGCTCATCACAAATTACCTATTATGAAGCTATAGATTATAATATGTATTTGCGCATAAGTTTTACTGTTTTATGTTGGAATTAATTATTTCTTACCAAAAACATAAATAATTAACTACAATTGTATCAGTAATAACTGCAGATAATTAATCGATTCAATAACTTTAGCTTTCTAAACGACGACTAAAGCGTAGATGCACAAAAAGTCACGTATTTTTTCCTACGTGAGACCGAGAACATTATAGTCTTGTATTGGGTAGAATAGAAAAATATATTTGCATTAGAAATACAGTAATTCAACAAAAATTTTATTTCATACATCCAAGGTCAAGCAAAATTTCTATACTACCCCAATAATATTAGGAAAATTAAAAAATAATTTAATATTTTCTAAATCTATCCGCATCATCTAAATTCAGTGCGGTTTTAGTGTAGTTGCAAGCAATGCTAATTCACGTACTACAGTTAGTGGTTTTGGTCTAGTGGTTAGAACGTCTGTTCCTTTCCACTAGCCAGTATGAGAACAGGGTTCAAATCCCAATATCAGCCACAAGAAAGAGTCCTTTGCTGTTTGTTTTCCCTTTAAATCAATTACCTTAACCCTGACCTTTTGCATGCCCGTATCTGCGTGAGCTAAGCATACAGAGGATATGGAAATTACCTGATAAGGTTTCCCAACAGTGTTAACGTAATCCTAAAGACTGCCCTCATTTGCATAGAGTCACCTGCGGTTATCAGGGGAAAGCTACAGCCGTACTTGATTTCAGGTTGGTGTCCTCCTATTGTTGACTAGGCCCGTAAAACTGCGGAATGTTTCTGAAAGTCTGTTGATTCCGCTTGATGGCAACATCTATGCCAATGAGCTCCTTATCCTTACCACATCCCTACCATTCCTTTCATGTTGACCATCCGCTCTGCAGGAATATCAAATAACGCTCCTTTTTAATTCGCGTACTACTCATTCCTACGCAATACAATATAAGACAATAGTCAAGCGTTAGGCAAACTGGAAGTTAGCTTTGCTTTGGAAATAAAGTTATTGAAGAAAAATTAAAATTGATACAAGTGGGCCCAAAAATAATGTCTATACAACACTTCTATTACAAGAGCTTTTTGGGATAACAAATTATTTTAGTTTTGAAAACCAAAGTTGTAATTTCTTTGCAAGAAAAGCTAAGTCACTTAGTCATTCCTTTCTTGCGGCATCAAAAATTATTTTCATGTATTGGGCAGAATAGAAAAAAATTATCGTGTTTAAAATATCGCTATTTTGAGAATAAATAGTAAAATAAAGTTATCAAAGTTTGTCATAACTATAATTTATTACCTTTTTTTGCACGTATAATATCAATTTTTACTGCTTGAGCTCTTAGGCATACTTGGGTTTGTTATAAGATGTTGTTTTGTATACTAAAATCAAAATTTTAACTAACCTTAAAAATTTGTGCAGTAAAAATTTGATTGTTTTTGCTGTTTTACGTACCACTGAACTAAACGTAAAACTAATCAATCGTATTGAAAGGATAATATAACCAAACCTTGCAACTGCTTCTGATTGACCGGAGGTGCCTCGTTGCCTACATTTTTGCTAATTACGTATTTCTAATAATATTTGCCTAACCATTTTTGTCTTAAGTAGAACAATTTGCTCCACATCTTGATCCTAAAAATCAGCCTAAATTCAATTGTAGTAACATCTAGGGAACACTCAAATTAATCAGTTTATAAAATAATGGTCCGGACGGTAGTGGGCTCTGAGTTAGCTGTAGCGAAACAAATTTTGGATCAAAAATTTTCTAAGAATTTACACACTTCAGCCGTATTTTCACAATGTATGCAGCACGCTCCTGGAAATAAAATTTGCCTTTTATATCAAATTTGGCAAACACGCCCATTTTAAGACAGGAGGCAATTATTGTAAATTTTTACTCACAATTTAGTGCTCATTTTAGGTTCCTTTTACTTAAAAACCTATGAATGTACGTAAAACCAATTTACACATGTTATTTCTTGTTAACTGTTAATTGCAATTAACTTGCAATTGTTTTAGTTGCAAACTAGTTAGTATTAAAAATTGGCACGTATAAATTAACATTGGTTGACTTGAACGATACACTCAGAGCAAAAAATATGTTAGAAAACATAATATTTGATGGGTACATCAACGGGTTCTTGGAAACGGAAACGAAACGGAAACGGTAAAAAATTCCATCAGTGCAGTACAGTGGACACATGAATTAAAATTCTTCGTGTATAATATACCCGAAACGTTAACAAATCAAGTTTTATAATACATAATTACAATTAATCATAAATTATCTATTGGAATTAAAATTTAGTATTTGAATTATTTAGCTAAAACTTTTGCCAAAAAAATGTATTATATTCATTCAGAAAAATCCTTCTATAAAGTAAATCTTTATTAAACGCCATTTTAAAGCGTCTACTTATCATCATATTTGCAGTAAAAAGCGTTTTTCCCGCCGTCACTATAAGTAAAATCCCTTAGAATCTGGAACTATCTAAGCCACTATGAGAATAACCGTTGGAAAAAATTTGCTTAATGTGATAAAAACTTAGTTTCTAATTTCTAATAGTAAGTATTGAAATATGTTACGCGCAAAGTATCAAAATTGAACTTATCCACATTTAATTTTTGAACCTGGAATCACCGGAAGTACCTACTGCCCACAGTTTGACCACCCCAGATACCAACCACACTTACTTGCAAAATATTGCGCTTGCAGCTTCAGCCAGCTCTGCAAGATACGACAATACCCTTCAAATTTTGTGTATTTCAACATTTGAAATTTGATTCTAGAAAACCCGGAAGTAATTTTTACCCGAAGTTTTGCCTGAATCACTCCAATCACAAATCTAATTTATGTACAAAATTTTGCGCCCGTAGCTCCAGCGGTCTTTGCGGGATTAGATAAAACCCGGTAACTTTAGGGTATTTTGACATTTGACCTTGGACCCTGGAAAATCCAAAAATCAAATTCACTCGACGTTCGGTTTTAATACGCCCAATTTCCAAACCTCACTTATGTACCAAATATGGCGCCCCTAGCCACTGCGATTTTTGCGAGATTGGAGAAAACACCTTTAATTTAAGACATATGACATTTTGACCCTAGAAGAACCGGAAGTAAATTTTGCCCGGAGTGTGGCCCTAGATCGTCCCATTTTCAAACCTCATTCCAATAACGGCGCCCCTATCCCCTGCGGTCTTCGCAGAATTTAAAAAAAAACACGTCAATATTTGGACGATTTGACATTTAACCTTTTGACCTTGAAAAAACCGGAAGTAAATGTCACCGGGAGTTTTGCCCTAAATTACACCATTCCTAATGCTCATTAATGTACACAATCTTGCACCCGTAGCCTTTGCGGTTTTTGCGGCATTGAAGAAAACACGTCAAATTTTGGGCATTTTTAGTTTTGACCCTAAAAAATCCGGAAGTAAATTTCACCCGGAATTTGGTACTAAATTACCCAATTTTTATACCTAACTCATGTGCTACAAATAGTGCCTCAAGCCCCAGTGGTCTTTGCGAGATTGGATAAAACACGTTAAACTTGGGGCATTTTGAACTTTGACCTTTTGACCCTGAAAAAAACGGAAGTAAATTTCACCTGGAGTTTGGCCCTAAATTATCCCATTTTCATACCTCACTTATGTGCTACATTTGGCGCCTCTAGACCCAGCGGTCTTTGCGAGATTGGAGAAAACACCTTAAATTTGGGGCATTTTGACCTTTGACCCTACAAAAACCGGAAGTAAATTTCACCCGGCGTTTCGTCCTAAACCACCGCAGATGCATACCCTATAGTTTGTGTAAACTATGGCCCCTGTAGCTCTAGCGGTTTTTTCAGGCATCGATCACAAACAGACTGACGGACGGACGAAATATTTTATAGTATAGACCTTTTTTTTGCCGATTTCCCCTCCTTATTTAAGAAAAAAAATCCTTACCGTTTCTCCGTTTCCCCAAAAAAGGAAACGGTCCGTTTCCAATTCGGAAACGGAAACAAATTTTTGTTTAGTTTCCAAATAAATTGGAAACGGAAACGGGCTTCGTTTTGTTTACAGAAACGTAACGTGTCCATCCCTACTTCTAACTCATGTGAAATCGAAATTTCGATGTGCATGTCAAAATTAACAACTATGAACCCGAATGTATATTTCAAAACTCAAATAAAATCAAAATGTTGATTTGCATAGCAAAAAGTATAACTCAAAATTTCAATGTACAACGGTCAAAGAATGTGAACTAATTTATTCCAATGTAAGACATGTGGAGGAGTGACTTTTGAAATTTTGAGACTGGAAATGGGGGATTAGGTGTTATTTAAAAAATTACGTGTTAATCACCAAAAGGATTTTTAGAGCCGGCATTCTAAAGTCATTTTTTTAAGTTTCAAAATTTATTTCCATTGATAAAAACCCTGAAACAAATCATAGGTTTTATGACTGGCTGAACACGCTTACAAAATTTTAGTTTTATCAGAAGTAATCACGACGAGCGATGTACTTTAAGCCACGGGTGCTTTTGCTAAGGAGTGTCAGAAAATGCTTATAAAAAATAGTGCCTGACCACAGCCCATTATTCAATACCAACTGCCTTTTATTGTAATAGCAATTTTTGCAAGGAGGAAACACTGGATAATTTTCAGTTTTTAATTTATATTGATTTTGACGTTTAGACAATTAGACATTTCTTTGAGTTAGGGCGGCAACTTAGATGACCACTTTATGACCTCCAAAACCTAAAAATCTTATTTTCAGGATTTTTCTAGTTAAGAATGTATTATAGTAATATACAGTAGTAAAGCGATCAAACAAGTAGCGGGAGTAGGAACAGTAGACATACTACATTCGAAAATTATTAGAATTATTAGAATGAAAAACAGAATTTTAAATGTAAAGGGAGAATATGAAAAATCTCAATTTGTTTTTTTTTTTCAAATTTTTTTAATTTTTTGTGATTTCGAGGTCAAGGGGCTAAGGCGAGGTCTATAATAATCGGTACCATCATTCTCTAATGATGGTAACGATGGGTCTCTAACTAATTCTCCAATGCAAAAGTATGGCTTAACCTCGAAATGTCAAGGTCAAGGTTTTTGTGTCAAGGGGTCATTTTGGGGGTCAATGAGAAAATTCCAATACAAATGTTGTTCGTCGACATAAAAGGAGCACCTTTTTGTAAGGGTCATTTTTCATGTTGTCATGCATTGATATCTTTGTCCTTACATGCAGTTAACCTAAAGGAACCTTTTGGATAGGCAAAATATTTGCATGTTTATGTGTTGGAAATACAACACACTTAAGGCCCTTCGCAAAATGGCAGCAGCCCAATCGCACGCATGCGTAAACTAGAATAATTATAAGCGGGAGAAACCGGGGGTTTCTTATAGAGAAATCAATGAGAGAAGTAAAAATTCAAAGTTTTAACTCTATTGTGAAAGAGAGAACTTGGATTTTTTCTCTTCTATTTGATACCTTCATGGAACTACATTGGGAACTCTTATTTCTCCCGCCTAAGTCGGTTGCAGTTTGCGCATGCGTGCAATTGGGCAGCTCTTCTTTTGCTAAGAGCCCTAAATGTGTTGTATTTACAACACATATTAACATGGTGACCATCCGTGATGTCCCTTTAGGTTATCTTGAATGTTAGGGTACCATTTGGTACCAGTAGTACCTTTGGGTACCATTTCCAACAAAACCCGAGAATACAAATTGAGAAGCTAGAACCGAGAAAAAAAAACCGAGAATGACGAAATCCGAGAATGACAATTGCCGAGAAAACAAAAACCAAGAAAACAAAAACTGGGAACGACAAAAACCAAGAATTACAAAAATCGAGAAACCCAAAACCGAGAACTAATATATTCAAAATGTTCCCTTTGACTTAACCGCGTCAAAATCGTTAACTGTAGGAAAATGCACGTTATTTGACATTCCCGCAGAGCGGATGGTCAACACGTAAAGGAGAGTGGTATAAGAGGTGCTCATTTTGTTAACTTTTTTTAAATTGTTAATCCGAATTTGACTGAAAAATTGAGATACGGTTATGCGGAGAATGGTCTTCTGCCACTCTGAAAAACTATTTTGTAAAAAAAAAAGAAAAAAATTGAAGGCGATAAGATTTGAACCCGCCATGTTCCAGTTCACAGAAGCATTTTTTTCCACTGCGCCACAGGCTCTTTTGTTGTAAACCATAGGAAAAAAATGGTAAAGTAACCTGACGACTCGCCAACTGCGTTTTATATATAGTAATATATTTATAATGCAAAACACAAAGCCTGAAATGAAGAGGTTAACGTTAAAGGAATTGTATGAGGCATTCTGTTTAGTCAACGGAATAATGCAAGTAAATTATTTATTACAAATAATTTCTGGAAATGTGTTGATTAAACGAATATTATCAATTACTGCAAAAGGAAATAGGTTTAGGCTATTTTGTTATTGTTTCTTCGCGGCACTAAAAATTTGAATACTTTGACATTTAATGTAGCTATCTAATTTCCATGTTGTGTGAGAACAGGAGTTTTATGCTGCAAACCATTGCCCAAGAATTAAAAAATTTCAATTTTCGGAGTGCTAGTGAGAACTAATTTGAAACATTTCATCACTACGCTAACAATAAATTGTTGCAAGCGTATCTAGCCGAATCTCCTCTTTAGTTGCATGTGTAGTACTACCGGATAATTTTTTTCACCAACTTATACCCTAATTTTGATACCTGTACTTTTTTTTTCAAAATCTTAAGAGGCTTCAAATTTTGAAAAGTTTTCGAATAGTTTTGGGAGTGTACAGGAAATCAAATGCCTCAACGAGGGGTATCGGAAATTTTTTTTGATCACTTCTCTTTCGAATAGTCGATTTTTACGAGTTAAATCCCATAAGGAATCTAATAATCATCAAAATTTCAAAAGGATGAAAAGTGCTAAATTAGACTTTCAGCAAGTAAAGCTAATCTCAATATGATTACTTTACAACATATGTAACAGTGTTCCCAATTTGCCTGCATTCGCTGGCATTCTAACATAGGAAAACTCAATAAAATTTCAGATACAACAAAAAAAAAGTAGTTTTTGGCAACAATACGCGTATTTAATTAATTATGGTTGCATGAGTTTCATTAACTTAGATTAATTTGTATTAATAAACATACAAAACGAATTATTATAAAAATCGTATTACGTAGTTTTCCACGAGGCAATAAAAAATGTAATTGTAGTTATTAGAGCACCCGTGTAGGAAAGAAGAGATTCGAGGGAAAACATATTACTTAACTTTCTCTTTCATCAACATCTAGAGGATTTGCTGCAGTAGAGATTCTACATCCACTATACCAATATTCTTATACTGTAGATTTCAGCGCAAATTAGCATTATTACAACATAAAGCTTATTCCTTTAAATTTTCTACATTTGGTCGAGTTGGTCTAGTGTTTTAGATCTTCTGTTTCTCTCCTCTAGTCAGCAAGAGAACAAAAGTTCGAATCCCCCAATCAGCCACAGAAAAGTTTTTACTATTGGTTTTCCATTTGGTAAGTAACATTGCCGCTGACCTTGTGTAAGCCCGACTCTCCGTGATTAGACATACATGGACGGATCGTATGGAAATCTCCCTAAAGTTTTCCCAATAGCCTGTGAGAATTCAAAAACTACCCCTATTTGCATACATGTATGCTGATGAGTCATGTCTTCCATATCCCTACCCACTCCCTTACATGTTGACCATGTTGAATGTCAAATAACGCTCCTTTACTAAAGTTAAATTGGCCTCCTATGCCCAAAAGTTCCCTTAAGGTTAGATGCACCGGACATAATTGGTCATGATTTTAACGGTTTTTTGGTGCTTTGTAAGAATGAATCTCAGAGTAAATGCTTGAAGGTTTTATTTTAAAGCTGCGCTTGATCGGGAGTTTAGGGAAAACATTTATTATTTAATACAAAATAGAAATTAGAAAAAGTTAGAAACAACTCCTAGGAATTAAACCAATTTCAAGATTAAGCCATACGCCTTCACCAAAGTGGAAGAGCGGATTTTTTGACACAAATTAATATTAGGAAAGTTTCCCGTGCCCTTAACGCACTATATTGATCAGGATAATTGTCTCAAAACAATAATAATAAAAAGCTAAAACTTTCTCAGGTGAACTTAATTGTCCTGGATGTAAGTCCACAGTGGAATCAGCTGTTAACTGCCAGAAGTTTAAGTTTTTTTCATTAGTAACATTCAAATTCTGAAACGCTAAACTTTTGTTTGATTTCAAGTGTTACTTTTGAAACACGGTCCAAAATAAGCCATTTTGTGTCCACATGCTTCTACAAAACATAAAGAATTCAATAGACTTCAAGCTATTATTCTAAAATAATGAGGTAGCTGCCGAAACAAAATGTTGGGTGACACATTTTGGCAAACTGACAAATGACCAATACATTCCACGTATCTTGCATCAAGAAAAAAAATATGTTATCTTTTTTCAGAAATTTTTTTTATCATTTGCCACGCAATAATTTAGTTGAGTTATTAACTAAAAAAGGATGAGGCGACCGCTTCGGAGCACCGCGACTTTGCAGAAGGAAAGTGCAAAGCCAAATTGGGACAAGAGAGTAATTAAAAATAAAACCAGACTTCCTTAGGAGAAATGTATAAACTATAGTCTTTAATAATAATGTGTATTTAAATATTTAGAGTTTTGATAAACTAATAATATATTTTACTATAGCAGTGCCTCCAAACATCAAATTTGTCGAAAGTAATATGAACCATTCGTTGGCAGTGTAGATGGCGAGATTTTTTTAAGGTTGTAAATTACAGCCTTAACACAATTTTGCCATCTACGACTTATCACAATTTGTAATAAAGTTATTTGTAGAAGTACGAGTCCAAAGCGAGTAAATTTTAAAAAGAGATATTACCTAATTGACAATTTGGGAATTTATCATATATAATCAAGGTTGTTCCTGTAAAGCTGGAAGATCGGAATTTTATCGAAAATTTATTAAGATCGAAAATATGCTTTCGGATACAATAAACATCTACACTTAACACAATATTGCAAAAAAGGCATTACTAATATAAAGGTTAAAAAAATTGGTTCCGTAGCGCAAAAACTGAACGTTTTTCCGAACAATATACGAGTCGGTAACAAGCGGCTGCACTAGATGGGTAATTTAAGAAAATTCTATCGGGAAAACTAGACTTTTCACAATTTTGAGGAAAAAAGAGACGAGATAAACCACCAAATTAAGTTCCGTTTTAAGACGCGTTAGTTTGCTAGTAAATGATTAAAAACGGTTGCGGAATTTTCAACAATCAATGTAAAAATACAATTTTTATTAAGTAGAACTGTAAAAAAAATATTCAAATTTGGTGGCATCAATAGGGACATACCCAAACCTCCATATCAACAACGGTCACTAAGGCGGTTTGTATAGAAGGCAATTTGTTGAACAACGTTTGACCAAGATTCCCTTATTGTCGCAAGTTCCAGTGGTTACTTGTAGAACACGCGGCGATGATGAAGGGGGAGTTCCTCTTCGCAATAGTCCGAAACCTAAAAAAAGTAAATGTTGAATAGAAACTCAAGTAAAAACTAAAAAATATTTGATCACTGCGTTAAAAAAATAATGAAGTTCATTGTAGTCACCTTCACATTTCTGAACACGAGAAGTTGCAGAGGAGGAATTTCCATCAGAGGCCGCACTTGAAAGTCTTCGAGGAGTACGGA
>JAQFYP010001479.1:0-15429 GCA_034694865.1 Bilobella braunerae
ACCTAAAGTTTGTAGACGTCATTGTTGTTGACGTAATTCTTGTTGACCTAATTGTTTTGACCTAATGGCCTGCTACCCTTTGGTAAGATTTTAATTTATTTTACCAAAATTTTTTGAAAACCTAAGGACCTTATATGCCCATTGAACCAATTCATTCTTGTAAATAATCATTGACAGTCGACATAAAACAAGGCAAAAGCAAGCCATTATCATAAAAGCCGCAATTGCATTTACTGTAATAGATTTGGAAGAAATCAGATTTATAGCGCATAATATAATATTTGTGAGATATACAGCAATAGATATGAAGCTGAGCACACGGTCTCGACTTCCGCTTTGTATAAATTTAGCATGTTGAGATTTGTGAGAATACTTAATTTCGGAAAATCCAAGTGGTGTTAGAACTGTTAAACACTTAATAAGAATTTCTTCTTCTCTGTGGCTAAGCATTATTACACTGGAATATTTTGTTTGATGAGGCATAATATTTTCTCTTACGACTCACGCAGTTATCTAGAATAACATAATTTTAAGGACAAAATACCATTAATTCCATTTAATTATCTATTGGAATACGTTATCTACTCACAAATCTTAGAATTACTTTATTATGCAAATTACTAGTTCGGAATTATTATTTCTCAAGAATTATATCACAATGTAGCAAGCAATGTAGCAAGCAAGCAAACAATCAAATACCTGATAAATTAAATCACTAACTAGGGTAATTTTCAATAAAGATTTGATATTGAAATTATAATAATTTCAGTGTAGTGTTCACCGCGCAATAATAACGGTAAAATGACGGAGAGGCGCAGGATGAAGGCGCAGTTTTTACTTCGCCTTTCCCCTCACATCTTGGTCTAATTATTGGCTCCGTCTTCTCGCCTCCATTTTTTGACAGGAGGCAGTGGCAAACTAGTGTAAAAACTTCCATGCATTGCAAGTCAGAGTTGGGTTTCGACTTATTTATGAGAAATAAATAAATAACTTAGTTAGTTAAAATTATTAGCCTAACAAGCCTGTCTAGAAGAGGAGGATTCAAAAAATACAATGAAATTAAATCTGACCTGGAACAAGCTTGTTAGGCTAGTTATATATAGAAGCGTGTTTTGTGAGAAAGGAACTCGTTTGATGAGAGCACAAATTAATCTAGTTTTTTACACCGTTAAGCGCATGTGCAAGAGCTCATTCTCCGACTTCCTTCAGTTTTTTATTTTGCTTCTTACTAAAAAAATAAAAGCAACAAAAATTCTATTTGCTACACCCAGTGCTGGAGTTAAGCCTGCTGTTAGTTCTTAACTTCATGCGCAAAATGAAATATAAGAGCAAAGGAGAACGGCGCAGCAGGTTTTCGCGCTTCGCGTTCTTTACGCTTCCTTGCTATTAAGTGTTTAATGTACTAAAATAGTAGACATACAAACAGAAAAATACAAGAAAAATCCAGAACACAGAAATAAAATCCTCGTTTGTTGACATGGGTTTGTTTGGTAATGCTTATAACCGTAACATCAAACTATGCTACACAAGTACATGTAATTTTAATAATACCGTGAAGACCAGCTAAAAGAGAACACCCCTTCTTTCAAGAGATTGTTGTCACGGCATTGTATACCAATGTTCAATTAGTTTAAAAATTTATGGAGAGAAATTGAGACCAACCCGCGAAATTCCAAAGAAAGATTTTAAATTCAATAATTCCAACAATCTTCTAAAGTGTTCATTTTCATTACTCCTTTAAACTCCTTAAAGTTGTAATTAACCGACAATGGTTTACTATACGGCGGAAGAGAGAGCAGCGATGGTAACCTTCGCATACCAACACGATAGCTTTAGAAAAACTAGAGACAAGTTTTGAGCAGAGTACCCTAATCTCCCCTCCCCGTCCTTGGCTACAATGTTTCGAGCCAAACGGAAGCACGAGACTTGTGGAAGCTAGGCAAACAAGAAAGAAATTAGGACGAAGCCTGCGACAAACGACATTATACTTTCTATTGTGATTGCGTATGTGAGATTGAACGGCGCTGGAATCTCTACGAGATCTGTCAAGAAAATTTGGAAAGTCCGTAAATTTCATCCCTACAAGATGTCATCTCACCAGAGTTTGACTCCTGATGACCCCTATCATAATATGAACTACTGCGAGGAACAGATTGATATGATCAACGCTGACCCTACTCTACTACAGCGCATCTGCTTCTCGGATGAGTTCACGCTTTTCTTGAACGGGGTAATGAACCACCAAAACTTCCGGTAAGATCGGTTGATTTTTTTTATTTATAACCTGTAACAACCAACAGCAAATTACTTTAATTTAAATCCCGTTTTAGATACTGGACAGAGAAAAAAACCCATTAGATACAGGATTCGAAAAATTAAAAACTCTCCTAAGCTGAATGTCTGGGGTGACAAGATTGTAGGCCTCTTCTTTTTCGATGGTTACATAAATGGTGGCAACTACCTAGAGATAATGGAGAACGAAATTGTACCTGCAATTGACGCTGTCGTTGGAAATGATGAAGTTTACTATTTTCAGGATGGCGCGCCTGCTCACTTGAAAAAGTAAGTCAGGGAATTAATGGACATGACATTTTCATGTTGACCATCAGCTCTGCATGAATGCCAAATTACGCTCCTTTTTTAATATTAAATTCATTAGATTTAATCAGGAAATTGATGAGTTCGGTTTATTGCTTAGTCTTGTTTATTGGAGCGGTTTAGCATTTGTAGTATTTCCGTTTTGACATCCATATTTGCAATTTTTCGCCCTCTTTTTTGGAGTTGGTGGTAACACCACCTTACGGATACCGACCCATTTTCAGCCTCCACGAGATTCGATCTCGGCACCTACCCAAGTTAAAAGCAGTTTCCTAACCCCCCGCACTACGGGACGTGGGCAAATTTTTGTTTCATTTTATTTATTGATTGATTTCGTTAATTCCTTGCATGCGCGAAGCCTATGGAGCCGTTTAGAACAAATAAACAATGCACATTCTCATTGATAAAATGGAGACCTTGTTTAAAATAATCTAATAATTTGGACCTTATAACTTGGAGTTTGAGCTGAGAGAGCAAGCTTACGTGTACAAAATTACTGTAAATAAATAATAGTTACACATCATATTTATTAGAACAATTTACTTTGTAATTAGTTTAGCTTCCTAAACTTCCTGTAATGTACTGTGCACTCATTGTTACGAGTTTTGTTGCGTTTTTTGAATATTTTGACAACATTTATACAATTGTGCTTACTATATAAGTACTTGATACTTATTTAATAGTTGTTGCGACACCTTCTAAAAGTACGCAAAAACCATTATGTATCAGGAGAAAAGAAAAAATATGTTAGAGTTGAATTTGTTTAAAAATAGGCCCTGAATCTTGCTAATCATGGACATGGCGGACATGGCGATTTTTTCCTTGGCGGTTGCTTTGTTGCCTTGTACAGGCAGAATAATTCCATCTGCGAGGTTGAAAAACTGGACGAAAATTGTCTGGAAGTGAGCCACTTCAGAAGTTGAGGATCACTATGAAGCCAAAAACAAAATACACGCGCTGTTGCGATGGTGATCTGGTTCCAAGCTTATCTTATGAGAAATTTCGATTCCGTTACTATACAAATTTGTCTAGTGTTGTGTAGGGAAAAGGGAAAAAAGGGGGATCGGGCTACGATCTCGGCAAAGCAAAATGTAAGGTTGCTCGTGTTACCACGAGACCAAAGTGCCTCTTATGCCAAGATAGACAAAACCAAGACGCTATTGCTTTGCTATCCCACACTAGGTACCACAGTCACATCCTGACACTTTGACGCATTTAGCTAGGGATTGCCATTGGAACTAATACATCACCAATACATCTATAAGCTTGTGAAAAAACGCCTTAAAAATTGACATCTTATTTTTGGTCATATCTTGTCTTAACTTCCAAAATATTTAGAAAATTTGACATTTTAATCTCCAACCACGTGTGCCAGTCTCCCTGATTGTTTGAGCCCACCAACCTAATTTTAGATAATTTGCCTACAGAAAAATTAGTGTATTTCTGGATAAAAGTAAAAATTTATGAAAAATGGGTGGTCAACGCATTGAGGTTTACAAGGCAACGGTCGGAGTTGATTTTAGCCTTCTAAGGTCTCCAAGTCAAAAACTAATTACTCTGAAATTTTTTTTTGTCAGTCTTTGTCTCAGTCCTAAAATTTCTAACTAACACGAGATATTCTGGAGTTACCAGATATTTGGACGCATTTACCTTTTACACTTGAGTCTTAATCCCAACAATGTAAACATTTTGGTATAAAACTAGAAACTTTTCTCATTTAATTTTTTAGGTTAAATTTGGTTTTAAAGGGCCACAAAGGGTGAATATCGAATTCTGCGTCAAAAACGCTAATAATTTAAGCCCTTTCACAAACATGTGCTTGAGGTAAAGCTAAAGGGCAAAAAGTTGGAGATCTAAATTGAATTCTTAGGGTCATTGGAAAATTCAAATTCCAATTCAATACCTGCGTCAAAAATACACGTATACATTTTGCTACGAATATTTGCGGTCTTTTGTTAAGTTGTCAAGTTTTTTTTTATTTTAAATCACCCGTATCATAGTTTGGCAAAAGAAATTCGCACCAAAGACCCATACTACAAATTCCCAGTTTCATTGGTTACCAATGGATTTGCCACATTAATAAGTTATTTATTTTTGAATAGAATTCGTCCTTAGTTATATTCTTAAAATTTTGAGATCACACATTTGTAACCTGCAATTCGTGTTGAATGTGTTTGATGTCAAATACCTTATAATCGATGGATTGGTTGATTATACTGACTTAACATTACCGGAAGCCTGATTTTCCTAATACAATCATTCCCAGTTTTGCATTCAACCGCGACGACTTATTTCTAAAGAATAGATTTAGTGTGTAAAAGTAACTTAAATAAAGACAGATATACGTGGGAGTTTGCAGCATTTCGGGAACTTCTGTCAAGCTTCTAACGCAAATTAATTTTTTCAAAATCTAACAATTAATCAGGAACATTTTAAACGGTTACGTTCTTTTATTTAGTTTTACAAACTTGACGTTAATAACATGTTTCGATTATATATTTTCGGAGTGATATCTAATCGGATAATTTTACGGCTAGCAAATGCGATATGCTAAAATCGTGCTGATTTTGAAGTGGCAAATAACCAGGTAACAGGACTTCGATGTAAAAAAAATGCCACGAAAGTCTAGTTTATGTGTTAATAAACCCCTTTAACTATCTCATTAGCTAAAAAAGATATAGTTCATTATTTCAATTGACACTGCAAGGTGGCCATCTACAAAGCAGCATAATTCTAGAGCTCGTACTAAGATTTCAAGTGTTGAGCAAAGCAATATCATTTATAATTTCAAACGCAAAAGGAAGCTAGTTAAGAAAAAGTATTGTAAATTATGTCAGGAGAAAATAAGATAGTATTTTTACACATTCAACGTCTTGAACAAAAAACAAGGCATCTTCTTCGTAGTAGCAAATTGGCAAAAATTGTAAATGAACTGGTGTCAGTACTAGATAAATTTTAGTTCAAATCGTCATGAAAGCGTTTTTGTTAGTTGCCAACATCAGTCTAATTCACGGATACCAGACAAAATGCTATTCCACGTGCCAAATTGTCGAGCAGCGTCAACTTGGCTTCCTGGAGTCAATTCAGTGTCAGAATCTAATGACAACCATACAAAAAAAAACCTAAAAATATAATGGATTCACTCACCCCTTCCATATGGTAGAAGTTTCCAATTTTGCATTTGAGCACTGGCATAGAACGTAAGGTCTTCTTCATTCTCACATTCTCACCATTTGAGTTTATCGTTCGTTCATTTGCCATTCTTTTCATTTTTTCTCCAAATTTTGAAGAAATATTAAAAACCGTTGACATTAATAGCGCTCCTGGAGCAATAATCATAAAAAAACAAAACAGATTAAGAACTAATACTAAATATATTCCAAGCGGAATAAAGTTCCGCAACTTGATCACAGCGTATGTTGTGACAAATATGCTCAAGACAAGGGCAATTTTTAAAACAGGAATAATAATTGACCCGAATACGATGTTATGGAGCTGGTTCATGAGTTGCATTAAGCGATACATCTTCAAGCAAGTATACTCGTTTACATCGATTCGATTTGGCCACTCCAAACTGAAAAGAATCGATTGCTTATTTATTAAATACCTAATTTGTTACATGCATTAAATAAAAAGTTGCTAAACCTTTCTGTGCATGTCCATACAAACAATGCGTCTGTACATACATCGAATAGTGTTTTATTAGTGAATTGCAGAAACTGTTTACTATTACTTTGTCAAAAAATATTTATAACTCACCATGCTTTTCGTAGAGAAATCATTAACGTAACTATTGAAAATACAAAGGTTGCAAGAAATAGGACTCCGTCAGTTATAAATGAAATAGCAAAGAGCAAACACATGAGTGCTAATATAATTCGCAGAAAGCCATTTGTCAGCATAGAATAATTTATGAAGAAACTCAAAAGCACGATTACACAAATGCAACAGGATAAGCTGATTGCGGCAATTGCAAGCATATTTTCTCGGCGTGTTGTTGATTTTGTGGTCACATCACTTCTCGGACCTTGGAACGAATTGTTGAAGATCATAAAAATTTCCTTGCGGTTAAGATTTTATTTTTAATGTACCTAAATCTGAAGGAAATGTTAGAACAAAGTTTGTTAGTTGAGCCAATTCGTTCTTGTAAATCATCATTGAAATTCGGAATAAAATTAGACATGAACAATCTGTTATAATAAACGTTGCCATTGCTTTTACTGTGATAGACTTGGAAGTATATAGATTGGCAGCACATAACAAAATATTTGTAAAATATATTGCTAATGATATGCAACCAAACACCCGTTCTCGACTTGAGCTCTCTGTACATTTTGCAAGCTGAAATTCTTTGGAGTACTTGATTTCGGCAACTCCAATTCTTGTCAGAGCTATTAAGCACTTCTTAAGAATGTCGATTTCCTTGTGACTAAGCATCATGAAATTCAAAATGACAATGTTTAATTTGAAATTTGGCTAAATCAGAACATTTATTCAAGCAATCCAGGCCAGAGTAGTCAATAATTATAAGCTTCAAATACCGTTAGTTGGGTAATTATATATCAGAGCATTTTATCGATTGATAATTTGTAAGCTCAATTCAACATGCAAATTACATGTTCGGACAAAAAAAAATTTTTTTTACAAAATTTAACTTTTAGTTTCACTATAACGTTTCTATCAAACCGTAATTAAATAGTCATTGAAATAAATTTACACATATTATTAAAACTGATGAACATACTTTTAAAGCGGGAATTACATCAGACCGTGTAATAAGTTGCAAATTGCCTTGAGTATAATAATATTCAAGTGTTTTTCTAATAGAAATTACCATAGATCACGTTTTTTGTCATACTAATTGTGCTTTTCACGTATATTATTATTTTGTATGCAAATTAGAAACTTCAACGTTGAAATCATTGACCATTTTCCAATTTAGGTTGCATATAGCCAACGTTTGTTTTTTGAATCCGAATTAATAAAATACCGAGTTTTTTTAATTGCCCGAATTGCTGTTGAATAGTTTTCAACGAATTTGTAAAATCAACTTGCAAAAATTATATATAGTAAGTTGATAATTTTTACTTAAGTAAAGTTATACTAACCAGGAGATGAAAAAAGCAGGAGAATAATTAATCTTCAATTATATTTGTGATCAAATGGTACTCCGCGTTGCAAGACCAGTTTCAAAATTCTAGGTTTATGTATCAAACGTATCTTTGCCATATTGCATTCGAAAAAAGTTTATTTAACGGCTCGAAATTATATGTACATGCAATTGTGCATATGTATCCAAATTCAACGTAGAAGTTTGATGACACCGTTCAACATTAAAATCATTTCGTAAGATGCCGCCTCCTGTTACCTAGGTTCAATATTTTTACAATATTGTGTAACACTTAATGTTCAAAACGAGAACTCCACATTTCCGGTTATTTATTATTCATGACTATAAAGAAGACTTATAGTAAAGCACTTTGGCCTAGCAGAAGACAGAAATGAACGATGGGATTATCTCTCCGTTGAGCAATTCACAAAATATGTTAAAATGGTAAAGTAAATTGAAACAATAGTCTTGTATTGTAAATCGCACGTAATGTATGTTAGTGCATTACTGTAATGTACTCACTGCAATAAAAAGGTTTTACAAACGGATCTTAATTTTTTGACATTAAAGTATTGACCTGGGCTGAAACTAGCAAGAAAAATATATTTTAACGTTTCTGAATATATATATTACGGATGACTGTGTTTGGTTATTCAGCTGTGAACATACCTTCAAGCAATTGTGCCTTCTATTTAAAGAAATTTTACCAGTTCTCCATCGTTGACGTCCATAAGCAGTGTAAAACAATACATGGTGACCTGAAGCCGGCCAATCTATGGTTGATAAGGAGGGCAACCCACAAATTATTGACGTTTGGAGTTGCATCACAACCAGGCATGGTTCTAGCACAAAGACTGCGTGCTTCCCCAAAATACATGATGACAAGTGACTTCAAAAAATTCAAAGGAAATTACAGAAATGTCACGAAAACTAATTTCAAAGGCACATAGGAGTATTGAACGCATCAATCACACAAACCAAAAAATTTCGTTCAAGCGTGATCTACTAATTAACAGATACTTAAAAACTTTGAAACCAATTTGTATTAAAATTGGAATTGTTTTTCTTTTGAAAAACGCAGAACTCTTGCCAGGTTGGGAAATATCGCAGTATATACGGCGAGATTTACTCTCGCAGCAAGAAAGTTAATGCCTTGAAATTTTTTTCACTATTTGAAAAATATAACACGCGGGGTCTGATAAGGGACTTCGAAAAATTCTTCTATAGATGTTTTATAATTATTTATACTTTCATTTAAAAGCATTGTAGCAATACTGAACTTATCTACTTTGCTTTCATCATACCTTCTTTATGATTTCACTGTAGTGTTGTGTCGTTATGAAACACAATTTTTTTTTTGCATCAATCTACCAGCACCCATGCTCCCCGACAAGCCACTCCCAATTAATAGCCTTTGGTTTTCATAATTATAAATTGATTTTTTTTTCGGGGTCGTTTTTTGTTAATCAACAAACGCTTGTTCTATTGCGGCCAAACATCTTGCTTTGGCATTTGGCAAGCCATAAAATAAAATCAGTACATTTGTAATTTATTATACTAAATTACAAACCATTACTTACTAACTTTAGACTTCTACTCGTCTAAAAGCAAATGCAGTATACCACCGAAATCGATAATTTTGGAAATCAAGAAGCTTTCATATATAAGATTAACACAGACACTAGCCAGAAACGTCAAAAAATTTCCATTTATAGCAAAAATTTTTGTGTTAATTTAAAATTATGTAAAAGAAATCTACCAGTAAATGCTACCAGTAAAACATAAAGTGTGACAACCCTGATTTCAGTAATGTACAGTAATGGGCCTTCTTAACCATAAAACAACCAATTTATTTTATTATATTTATTAAGTTTAACAGCAAGTTTGTTATCACGCCTAAATTGCGAGACGTAGGTACCTTTCTTTTCCTTTGTTTGATTATTCTTTCTAGGTTGTTTTATCAAGCACCGATACAGTATTTCGTCTTTTATAAACGTTTCTTTACAGAATTGTGGTTTGTTTGTATTTACAAAAGTGAAACTGTGCTCAAGTTTCATAACCACACCCCAAAACGTTTTTGTTGCGTCTAAATCCAAAATTGCAAAGAACTCTTTCCTCCTTCAATCCAATTCTTTCCTCTCGTTTATCTATTCTATTTTTGATTTTAATTTGACTTTGAGTTTGAGAATATTAATTCTTGTTGAGTTCAGTTCAGTTCACTGATAAGAGGCAGAATGCAATTCCACGAGCAACATTGTCGAGCAGTGTCAGCTTAGCTTCCTAGAACCATCCAAGTATCAGAATTAAGACGCAGCCACAAATATAAAAATAAATGTATTCACTCACCCCTTCCATGTGGTAGAAACCTCCAACAGTACATTTTAGCACTGGCATAGAACGTAAGGTTTTCATGATATAAGTGTTATGATAAATTGAGTTACTTTGTTGCTTATTTGTCATTCGTTTCATATTTTTTTCAAATTTAAAGGAAATATTAAAAACCGTTGACATTATTAAAGCTCCTGGAGCAATAAGCATAAAAAAGTTAAACATGTTGAAAATAAGTATTATGTATATTCCAAAGGGAAGGAATTGTCGCAACTTGATCACAGCGTATGCCGTACCAAATATGCACAAGACCAGTACATTTTTGATTACAGGGATAATAATTGACCCAAATACGATGTTTTGCAGCTGGTTCATCAGTTGCATCAAGCGATACATACTCAAGCATTCATACTCCAATACATCGTCGAGACGTGGCCACTCGAAACTGGAATTCAAACAAGATTTATTGATATGGGTAAAATAGATAAAATCAACATAATTTTCAAATATACTCCAATTAAATTCTCTAAACTGTTTAGTTTTGTTTAGGTTACCATATTTTCCGTAAACAAGTCATCAGAGTGATGATTGAACAAACAAATGTTACAAAAATTAGCACTGCATCACATATGTATGAAATAGCAAACAATACAGACAAGGATATAAGAATCATTTCCATCAAGGTATGCTTCAACAGAGAAAAATTTATCAGGTAGTTTAAAATGACAATTAGGCAAATGCAAAACAATAGGCTAATCAAGGCACAAATGAGCATGTTTCCTCGGTGAATTGATGAAGCTTTGAGTACTTCCCTTCTCGGACCTTGTTATAAATTATAATTTGATAAAAAAAATCTTGCTGGTAAGATTTTACTTTATTTTACCAAAATTTTGAGAAAATGTAAGCACATTATTTGTCAATTGAACAAATTCTTTATTGTAAATAATCACCGACAGTCGAGATGCAATAAGGCAAAAACAAGCTAATATAATAAATGCCGCAATTGCTTTTACTGTAATAGATTTAGTAGAAATCAGATTAATAGCACATAATATAATGTTTGTGAGATATACAGCAAGGGGTATGGAACTAAGCACACGGTCTCGAATTCCGGTGTGTATTGATTTAGCATGTTGAAATTTGTGAGAGTACATGATTTCGGAAAATCCAATTTGTGTTAGAACTTTTAAGCACTTCCTAAGAATGGCTTCTTCTCTATGGCTAAGCATTATTACTCTGGAATTGTAATATTTGTGTGATGAGGCACTAAAAGTGCTTTTATACGTCTCTAACATTATTTTAAAGAACACCAATTTTATGCAACTATCTTTTGTAACACGTTATCGGTTGACAAATCTTAGAATTAATTTAATATGCAAATTAGTAGTTTGGATAAAATATCTCTCAGGAATTAAATAATTGTCATGCAACAACAGATCAAATACCTGATAAAATTAATTTATATCTTAGCTTATTTTCAACAAAATAAGATAAATAAAGATAAGGTATTATATAAGATAAATTTTATGTAATACCACACATAAATACATACCACATAAGTTAAAATTGCAAACATTCAGTATAGTATTATATATAGATAAAAATGGGCGTCCTAATACGGGATTAACCATAAGTTACTTTCTAAAACTTTTTAGAATTAAATTTTCGGTTTAGTTTTCAATTCTAGTTAAACTCACAATAAACTCAAGTAGGAAAAACTGTAACTTCGATTCACTTTTGTACGGATTTCCTAATTCCCAAGTTGCTCTATAAATGAGTTACTAAACTTTCTATACTTACTCAAGAAATACCGATTTCAAGGTCAAATAATTTGTTTTCAGAGAAAATAATTGTGAAGGTTTTAAGTACACTGAGGCCAAGTGCGACCGTTTTAACGAATTGAAAATTGACTAGTTGACAAAACACCTTAATTACATATTAAACTAAATTCTAGGGAGTTAGTTTTTACTGATTGCTAATCAAAATTAATTAAACGGGAGTTTGTTTTAGTTATTTAGTTTAAGAGAATTGAAATAAGATTTTACATGTAGTTTTTTTTTAGAAAACATCTCACTTCATACAAAAATAAGTTTGCGCGGTTTTGACTCAATTCTTTTTCATTGTCAATCGAGGAGCCAATGGGGGATGACCTTCAAAAAGAATCCTTGCTTCTTGGTCATACTCAAACTTACCTGCTCTTTACAAAGTGGCAAGGATGGGCATCGTCTTTTATTTAAACGTTTTTTGGCAAAAATATTAAATTTGGGGGCCAAGGAGTGCTGCTCCTTCAGTTCTAGGACGGGTTTGTTTTGCTAGTATAAACATGATTCACCACCGTATAATCACACAAAACTCGAGAGCATGACATGGTTTTTTTCCTTTCATTTTCTTTCTCATTTTTGCACCCCATCCACCTTCAACTGTTTTGCTGACAATTGTGACACAAAATATCACCTCCATTATAAAACTTGTTCACTAGCTTTTAGCATCGACTTTTTGCAATTTGAAATTTAAAACGGAAAATGAAATAAATCATTTGTGCGCTGCGGAGCGCACTAATACCTAACACGTAAGTGCTTATGGCTAAATTAAAAATCAGGACCCAGAAGTTAAAAATAAAATCATACTGTGGGCACAACGTTAAAAGGGTTAGTCAATTGCTTGTGCTACAAACGCTCACGTAGGTCAAGTTCAAATGTCAGCGTGGACAAGCAATAACACGATTTTTTATAAAGCGAAATTTTATACATTTAAATATATTAATAGGGACAAGTATTCCCGTCAACACCAAATTCAAACGATTTTTCACCGTGTAAGTGCCAACTAATTACCTAAATAATCGCTGACTTCATTTGCCTCTCCTTCAACACACCAGGTACGTAACAAAAAATTGCTCCCTAACCAGCTAGTTGCCAAGTTACCAAAAAAATAACACTTTGAAAATTTTCCTATAAAACCAGCTGTAACCTAACATCGGCACTTTTTGGCAATTTTGACTCAATATTCTCTGCAACCAAGTACAGAATCCAAATAGCTCATTCTTTAACTACCGTTCCTCTTAAAGCTGTAGAGGTATTACAAAAAAAATTAGAGCAGGTTGAACTTAAACATCGGGATGAAATCAACAAAATTAAAAACTCTCTAGCGGCACAATTAGAATCGTTGAAAAAATTACGATAGGTTTTTGAACTTATGTCATGTTTTGTTGACAAGCTTCGTCCACTATTAAGAAACCTTCCGGACACATTGCAGTCGCAAAAAATTGCAACCAACAGAAATAACGTCATCCTCTACGGTGTCCCAGAAACAGAAAGGGAGAACTCGAAAATGCTACAGACAAAATCGTATGACATTTTACAAAAATTAAATTCACAAGGAACACATCCCATGCTTAGAGCAAACGACATCACCGTAAACCGAGTCGGTCGAGCGGAGCAACCGTAATCTCTTACTGATCGCCCACGTTCATTGAGACTTGTGCTTCCAAACCTCGCTTCCAAAGACTCCATTTGCAAATCTCGTCATCAACTGCGCACATCCGGTTTTGCATTATCCGAGGATTTGCCAAAAGAGGTATGTGTTCAGCAGGCAAAAGATAGACAAGAACAACAGAATCAACAACAAAACGGCTTGCCGCCTACCAACAATTCTTCACAAAGAAGAGTCAATTACCAACTACAAGGCACCTCTCAATTTCCTAGTGACGCTTTTTCAGACAACCCTGGACCTGTTTTCCCACCTCACCGATGGAATGTTCCCCATGCTCGTGCCGACATAATGCAACAAAACATTCCGAATCGGCTCCGTAATGACGTCACCAATTTGCGCAACCGCCAAAGAAAACAGATTTTACAGCGTCCGCCACATTCATCAACAAGTTTTAAACCATCAATTTAAACCTCTAACTCTTATCTCCAACTTTGTCTTTTAATTTTATATAACTGAAATTTGCAATCAATGATTCCTTCGGGATACTGCTACCTTCTTTTATGCTTGATTCAATGTGTTTCCGGAAGTTGTCGCAGCAACTCTAAAATTGCTGTGGGCAAAACAGACTATCCGTAACATTTCGATTTTTTGCTGGCCTAGCCCCAACAGGGGTCACCGACCTGACATAACTTTCTATTGATAGCAACAGGTAAAACGAGTGCTCAGGGCCATCTCAAGGCTGTTGAAAACCCATATAGAAATCTAAATTCCAGTGCCTCTAAAATTCCATTTTCCTTTCATATCAAAAAGACACGGGCAAAAACAGTCAGCGGCATGTCAGTCAAGAGGCATAACTTATAGGGAAAGCTAATAGCAAAAGAAGAATTTTTGCGGCAGATTGGGGTTCTGAACCCACGTTCTCTGCCTGCCTAGTAGAGAAAGCTATAAGCCACAAGATCAACTCTCCGTTCTTTTTGTTGAAATAGGAATTTTTGTAAAGAAACCCATGCTTCTTACGCAAGTAAACGTACGTATGTGTTAGAGCTTATTCTCCTATTACCTTCCATTTGTATTTTGCCTCTTGCTTGAATAAATAAAAAGAACAGAATTTCATGTGTGCTATACTTTGGGCTGGAGCCTACTCTTAGTTTTTTGAACAATTTTGTAAAACCGAGTCTGTATCTAACAAATTATTGTCATGGTGATAAGCGTTACTAGTGATTTGTGAGGAAATTCTATTAGTACAATCCAGCTCGGGCTTCATAAAGGTTGCACACTGTAAGTTTTTTTTATTTTGATATTAAGAAGTGGCAAGTAAAGCAAAATAAGGTTGGTAAAAAAAACATGTTGTTAAAACAAACAAATAAGTTGTCCAAACAGATTATTTAATAAATTTAAATTAATTAGGATTTATTGCAATAATAATTTGAATTAAGTAAATACTGTGTAATTTGAGTTTAAATCTTTCGCCTGAAAACCTATGCAAAGGAGGGTAGCCTTCTCAATTCTGACAAAGGCTGTTGGGAAACCTATCGGCTAATTTCCATATCCTCTGTCTGTGTATGCCTAGTTCACGGAGATACTGACGTACACAAGGTCAGAGGCAATGTAATTTCTTAAAGAAAAAGCCAACAGTGATGACGATTTTGTGGCAGATTTGCGATTTGAGCCTTCGTTCTCATGTTGGCTAGTGGAGAAAGATTGAAGCTCTAACCACCAGGCCAACCTCGCCAACTTCAAATTCGTTTGATTTTTTCTATACACCTATTACTCATTCTTGTTTATGACTAATAATGCATGTGAACTAAATTATTTTCGATGCTTACTGCAACTTCACAAACGCAGGCATCGACACATTTTTGTCGCAAAGGTAAGGATTAAAGCAGTAAATAAAAGCGCGCTGCTGCGCACTGGAACTACTCTGTTGAAAAAAATTGGTACCGTGCGTCTAATGTGAGCTTTTC
>JAQFYP010001480.1:0-15427 GCA_034694865.1 Bilobella braunerae
TTAGTGATTTTTAATTATTTTAAAGATTTTAGGTCCTTTTACTTTAGGCCCTTTATTTTAGGCCCTTTTTCGCTTTAAGTTTTTTTTACGTGTTAGGCCCTTTATTTTAGCTCCTTTTTTTAGGTCCTATTACATGGAATCTAGAGAAAAATATCGCAATTTCCTTTTACCACTTTAAACATGTATATGATATTGGAATTTGTTGTCGAGCAATCAACGGCTTCTCTTAAAAAATGGTTTGAAATTTTTAACTTGTCTTAACCATCTACTACAATTTTTTTATATCTTGACAAAAAAAAAGTGAAAGCAAAGCTATCTAGTGATGTTATACTAATAACTTAAAATATACAGTTAAGTTCACTTGTAAATCTAGTGAAAAAAAGTACGACGCATTTCACTAGTTGCTTTTAAAAAAAGTTCAGGCAAAACTAGGTCACTAATAATGGTCAAGTAAACCTGCTATTTTGCTCGTGCTTTGTAGGTACAGGTATCTTGGCATTGTATTGCTGATTCTCAACTCAAATATGACCCTTGACCTTGAGTGTAGCATTCACTTTAAGGTGAACTTTGATTCTAATTGAGTATACTTTTTAAACGGTCCAGTTCAATGCTGATTACAAGACTTATATAAGTTGACCTTTTTGGGTCACAGAATCGATCAGGGTAAAACCCCGCTTTGAATAGAACTATATGGTTCTACATAGAAATATCTATATATATATACTATACATGTATGATACTATATATATGTACTATATATAGTATCTATAGTATATATATATATATATATTATATAATAACTTCAAATAAATGAGTGTTTAATTTGTTTAAAAAAAAACAATGTTCATCCTAGGTATAAAAACTCACGTGTGGCGTAGAGGTGGTTCACAGAAACAACCAACGAATTAAATTATTCTAGTTCTTCTAAATAATTGCTAAAGTAAATACCATGGTACGACCGGAATTGTATTTTGCAGCAATTCTTTTTGTAGTCCTTACTTGGCTTTCTGGGTATCAGTGTCTGGTCGGCATCACCGATTTGGTATTACTTTGACTTCAACTCAAATACAAAAAGTTAAAAAAAATGTTTAGTGTTTGAAAATTTAAGACAAATATCTTTACTCCTTGTTCAACAGAAAGTACAACAGGCGACTGCAGTGCATGTTCGTACGCTGAAACCAAGACAAGAATTCTACTTCAAGTACGAAAAGCATATGTTCGTGCCAATTATAGTAAAGTAAGTTATTTTATTTTGATGGCACTGACAATATTATTTATTACTCAGCTGGCAGGCGCAGAAGTATTGTTAACATTAATTTAGTGATATGATTACGTTACGTTTATGCATTTGCGGTTATTATTATTACAGTAGAATTTTTTGTATAATATTTTCATTGTGTTTAGAGTATTATTAATACGTTTTGAAGGAAGGTATAGCCGCTGCAGTTTAGTAGTTAGTGCAATTGCACACTCCACACTGCACTCGTGTGTTCGAATCCCACGGCCGCCTTCGTTCTCAATTGTGTGGTTTTCCCACTGGGTTTTTCCACATTCCTCGCCCCGACTTGGCGTGAGGACATCGGGCAAAGGGCTCCCCCACCCCGTGTGGGTGGCTAGAGCGCGCCCTCGAGCCACATAGGCTGGGGCTGCAGGGCGTTGTAGCAAATCATAATTAAAAAAATTATGTTTTAATTGTTGCGGCATTATTAGTACTATTTTTTATCGTAATGCAAAGCTCAATACTCTATTAGAGGCATTGGGCAGTATTAAAGATTTTATTCAATTTTGATGGAATTGTTGTTTTAATTATCACAGTTAAACGCACATAACGTAACTTTGTATAACACTTCGCAAAATTGTTTTGCAAAAAAAAAGTTAACCTAAGCTTTGAATACAAAGCATGCTAATTGAATTGCGCTTCATTAGCTTTATCTTTTCGCCAAGACGTTTCAAATAAAATTACAAAAAGCCTTGAAAACAGTTAGAGTTAGCTTATCATATATTATAAGAATAAGCTTAAAAGTGGAGATCTGAAATACAATACCAAATTTTCCACACCATCCAGTAGTAAAGAGCTCATAGCGGCTATTCATTAGTAATGAGAGTATGGATGCAGATATGAACAAATATAAGAACAAAGCAAGATGCAAATTAATCACAAACACAATCCAAACGTTTAAGTTGTCTAAAGTCACAAAGAAATGCTCTCATGTAATATACATGTTAGCATTTACAAGCCATGGTTAATTATTGGTTGTTACTTTAGAATATTTCAAGTACAACCAAACATTTTTATTTCACTCTTTGCACTTGCGTTGCGATGGAGGTTATTAAACAGGACCTGGCAACAGCTAATATCTCTAGTTTGGCGCGCGTACAATTTGCAGTGTCGGTTGCAAATCTTTCGTTTGGATTGCATCTCAAAGGATAGCAGTGTGTAATCTTGCTTACTCTAAAGGTAACAAACTTTTGGTATTCAAACGATCAATTTACCTATAAGTTTCAAAAACTCTGCCAGTGGTACAACAGCCAGCCATAGTTTCAGTATTAGAATACTCGTAATACGCGGGTGTAGTACGCACTCCCTCTACTAGAGTGCCAGAATTCTAGAAAGTACTACTACTACTACTGAATATAGCCGGAATCCAGGCAGGGTAGTGAAGGGATAGGAGTTTACATGTAAAAGCTGATTCTACTCAGAAAAACATTTTTTTTGTGATTTTCTTGTTGCCCTCCTGTCCTGGAACGGGATAGTTTACACGTACATGTACATTTATATGAGACTGGCAAAATAAGCCTGGTTTAAGGACATGTGAAGTAAAATGAATGGGTTAAAATGTATAGTTTTTCTTGTCAATTTCTATAGCATTCTAAGCATTACCAAAATTATTCATTCATTCAAGGTCAAGAACCTTTAGTATTACGTCCTTCCAACGTCCTTTGTCTTAAGATGGTCTGCTCCCAGATACTTTATTTTTGGTAAAAGTTTACGTTTTTTCGAGATAAAGCATCCTAGTTTCTCAATTAATGGGATATGGGCAATGCAATGACGGTAGGAGTGCTGCGGTACAATTCAAAATCTACCCGCGTACATTTGCATTGCTTTCGTCTTACGCACGCATTGCCTTCCATTGGCTAATAAAAATTACAGCAACAAAGTATACGACATTAAATATAAATAATTTATTTATATTTCTATATATAACGTATAATAATGTACGTATTATTATAGGAGCCATTGAAAAAAGAGACTTTCAAGGTAAAATTGACAAATGGAGGCGAAAATTTTGTTGTGGTCGACGCCAACCCCGTTGAAGGGAAGTTGACCGTGGAGTAAGAAATCGTTTTAAATTAAATTTCTTTTTTAAATAAGCATTTAGTTGCGTTTAAGCCTATGTTTACTGCATAAGTGCTCAAGAGAAACGATCACACTGAAATTGGGAACTAATACCTGTGATTCAAAATAATTGAAATGCAGATTTATTTTTAAGTTTTTTTTGGCTTTTCATTTTCGGCAGTATAACGTGTTGTGCGCAATCTTCTGCAATATATGATCAACCCATTGTTGAGTAGATCAGTCGAGCTAGTTGCAAAATATATATATATTTATATACATGTATATTATAAATATATATAAGTAATGCATTTTTTTTGTAGCGGTATAGATTGCTTTGTGCTTATAATCCTGAAGATTTAATTAGAAAATGAAATTGAAAATAGAAAATCATTTGTACTCTACAAAACAACGAATTACATGGTATATCTTGAAGGTACCGAGGTACTTGAGTACAAAGTCTACATCCCAAGGGAGCCTGCCATTGTGAAAAATGACACCAACATACTTGAGCTGGCAACTTTTGTATTATTCGAGCAAAAGAGCGATCAAACAATAACTCGAATTGCAGAGTGAAAGCAGCTAAATTTGTATTGAACCCTTTTTGTTATTTTTCGAAATAAAAACTATAGTTCTTGCTTCTATGTTACCTTCATAAATTCTATTTTAAGCGTTTTAGACTCTTAAAACCAGGGTTCATTCATCAAATTTGACATTTTTGTGTAATTTGCTTTAATACATTCTACTACTATTCAGAAAGTTTGCGGACTTGTTCTAGTTGTTCAAGTTTTGGTCTCTCTTTACTAGCTAGCATGAGAACTGGGGTTCAAATCCCCCAATCAGTCACAAAAAAGTTTTCACTGTTGGCTTTGTCCTAAAGGGAATTCCATTGCCTCTGACCTTGTGTAAGTCCGTATCTTCGTGATTAGCATACACAGACAGCCCAAGAACTATACTATACTTTTCTATACTATAAATTGTTCGTCTGTCTGTTTGTACGTCTGTCTTTCACCGATGACTGAACAAATCGTTGAAGCTACAGGTGCCATATATTTTACACATAAGTAGGGTATGCAGCTTGGATGGTTTAGCGCCAAATTCCGGGTAAAATTTACTTCCGAATTTCCCAGGGTCAAAGGTCAAATGTCACAAAAACCCTAAATATAACATATGTTGCATTCATTCACACAACTATACAATAATTCTTAGTGTTTTAATCTATTTGATTACACTCATTTTTTTTTACTACTCGCACTTCAAATATTCCTTTTTGCAGTTTATCTGTTCCACTCTATCACTCTTCTAATAAGAACAGAATAATTAAAATATAAATAAATTATATAAAAATATTTTAGTTAAAAAAATTTTATATGAATTACTAGAAAAAAACTGAAGAACAATGTTGCGGTTTTGGCGGTCATTTTGGGGTGGCCGAAATGAGGGACAAGGGTCCGACCATCGTGACCCAGGAAGGTTTTCCAGTTAATGAGGAAACCATTAACAAACAGATTTTTGTGGTTGATAAGGGATTTAATCCCACGTTCTTTGTTTCTCTAGTTAAGAAAAATGAAGCTTTTAACTACTGCATAAACTCGGCGGACTAAATCTAAGAGTCTCATTTGCACAGAATTTAACCATGCATTTCGATGCTTTAGTAGAAGCCTGTAGAATTTTGTGTGGTTCTAGGGGTCTTTCAGTGCTGGGACTAATAATCGTGGACTTCACTATAATTATTTGAAAACTCCCTATTGTGATCGGCTAAAATAGTACGTATTGCGCAACTCGCGTCGGGCATCATGCAGCAGCTCACGACTCTTCTGTGTTTAAGGTCAGTCGAAGATTCACGCATTTCAAAATGCGCATAAGCCAAAATACCGGTTTGAGTATGAAAAAAGCTGAACAAAGTTTCATAATACCGCTTTGGGTTTTAAATATAAGTTGCGAATCGTAGAAAGTTAGAAAAGTCTTAAAGTTCCGGAGTTAAGTTCGAAACACCGGTTCAAGACCAATGAAACAAAAAACGTTTCAAAGTATGGGTTTGACTTCCAAATACCGCCTCGAGATCAAATAAACTGAACAAAGTTTCAAATTTCCGGGTTGAGTTCTAAATACCGGTTCGAGACTGATGACAGTGAAAAAAGTTTCAAAGTGCCGGGCTGGGTTTGAAATACTGGTTCGAGATATAAGATACTAAAAGAAAGCTTTAAAGTACCGGTTTGAGTTTGAATTACCATTTTGAGATTGAAGAAACTGAAAAAAGTTTCAAAGTAACGGTTTGAGTTCGAACAGAGGTGGAAGCGGGACGGTTTTTTTTTCAATCCCGCCCGCATATTTGGAGGAACCGGGACGAGAGCGGGAGACCCGTCCCGCCCAAGTAATCTTGGCACAAAATCCCGCTCAGTCCCGGTCCCGGTTGGGCACCCAATATGAAATCCCGACCTCCTAACCGGGATCCCGGTTAACCCCTATTGATCCCGGTTTAACATTTTTTTCTAATTAAGTAAACACAATTGTCGGTTATACTCGCTAATTAATTGAATGGACTTCTAAATCTTGAAATTATAAATCTCAAAATTACATATGTGGCTAAATTGTCCCAAAAAACAATCAACCTATCTCAAGCACTTCAGTTTAGGAAGTAAACAAACGTAAAAATTAAAGGCATAAAGCACGATAAACGGATATAGCAAATTGTAAAACTCGGATTTCCACTTCCATCTTTTTAAAATTTGCCTCATTTTGTATTTCGGGCTGCAATTAGAGCCAAATTTGTTGTTAATGTTGCAACCGGCATTGAACCGGGAATCCCAGTCCCCGGTTCAAAAAGTTAATCCCGCTTATATCCCGCCCGGTTACAAAAATTTGGAATCCCGCCCTCCCGGTTAACGAGTCGTCCCGACCTCCCAAATCCCGGTTGGTACTGGGCGGGATATCCCGGTTTAACCGGGATCACTTCTCACTTCTGTTTCGAAATACCGGATTGAGATTGAAGAAACTGAAAAAAGTTTCAAAGTACCGGGTTGGGTTTGAAATACCGGTTTGAGTTCGAAGATGGTAAAAAAAGTTTCAAAGTACCGGTTTGAGTTCGAAATACAGGTTTGGGATTGAAGAAATTGCAAAAAGTTTCAAAGTACCGGTTTGAGTTCGAATTACCGGTTTGGAATCGAAGAAAATGAAAAATTATAAATACCGGTTTGAGGTAGGGAGGACTCCGCAACAAAATTTCGGAACTCCATCATCATCACTCTGACGTAACCGTTGTGATTAGCCGAGGCTTGAGGGCAATGAATCTCGAAAATTTTGAAAGGGGGGACCACGTAAAAGTTGAAAAACTACGGCAAAATCCCCATAAGGATTCAAGAATTCTGGTTTTCAAAAAAAAGTTTCGAAATTTTGAGTAGTGGGAATTCTCACTATGTTCAAAAAATTTCTTTTCATAAAAGTATTATTTGAAAAACTTTTCAAAAAAATTGGAGCTGTACACTACTGAGGCACTCTAGGTAAGCAATTAAAACAACAAAATCAAATAGAAAATGGTCACTACATGCTGTATATTCTAGCTGTTTTTTTTTTTCAAGAAAAGCATTTTTTTAAACATTCCCGCTCGTGCTATGTTATCGTTGTAGTTACGTATAAATATTTTAAAAATGAGCAACGTAAAAAAATCAATTTCAATTCATTTGTAACAAGGAAACTTAACTTTTACTAATTATGTGCAGTGCCTTTTAAAATGCATGGGATGAGAATCAAAGATGTTTTGGCCCATTGACCATGTCTAATCACGTTAAGTTCAAATTTTGTTCAGGTCGTGTTGCACCCTTTTGACGAGCATTATCGTTCAGGGAGAGTTATCTGCAATTAATGCAATTGATATTAATATGTTTAATTATATTTAACAAGCTCTCAAATATTTATTTTGATAATTTCTTAAAACGATAGGAGCTGTTTTTCTCAGAAAAATAAATATTCTAAACCACATTAAAAAAATCAATTCATTTTTTAAACACGAAAACATGGGAAAACAAGTATAAATTTTTTTAAAATCCTTACATGCCCGAAGCCCACAGAGCCCAATCGATTTTACACAAATATATTTCTTTGCATATATTTAAACATATTTCTTTGCATATAAAATTTACATATATTTATTTTGCAGTAAGCGTCAATCCGAAAGGCAATTTTGTCATTCACCGACGCCACGAAGCCATGTTAATTACAACCTGTGACTTAATTTATTTTTCAAAATAATAAGCAATTCGATTGACCAAATTCTAAATAAAATTTTCCAAATGTTGACCATCCGGGAGAATGAAATAGCCAAAGTCTATCGTAGAATTCCCATTGACAGTTGTAAAGAATTTCGAGATTTAAATTCTTATTATGCATCGATAATTGTCGTAAATCAGCAATTGAGTTTGAGGGCTCTTTGAAAAACTTTGTGTTTGGTGACTTTCTAGACACAGAATTCCAGGGAAATCATTTGAACTTGCCGGTCAAACAATAGGCGAATCTAACAATATATTTATCCTGGAAATGCCAAGTGCCTGAAATTTCTGAATTCTTTTTCCATTGTGGTGGAGGGTCGTCCTTGAAACAGTAAATTTTGTCTTATCCTACGATTGCATTGATTGTGCTATCAATCTCGATTTCGATTATATGTAAGTAATCACCATTGTTGTAGACATTGTGAGAAGGGGGCCCGCAATTTGGTCTCTGGCTCACAAATTCTATTTGGGAGAGTTTTGCGATTTGCAGTCGTGGAACCAATGCGAGTACTTGTCTGACCAATGTCTCTATTATCTATTGATCTACTATTAGTAAATTATAATGATGAACTGCAATTTATTTTTCACAAATAATAGCTATCTAAAATTTTAAATGGTTCATTACGCCGTGCAGAAGGATAATTGCATTGTCAGAATAGCAAAAAATAGGGATGGGTCGGAGTTGATCATGTCGTTTCGATAAAGGACAAATTGCACTTGTGCCACTTATGTGATTTTAGGGTTCTCGTGCCCAAAGAGGTTGAGCTCCGCGGGCCATTACCTATTTCCCGTATTCCAGCATGTTGATCCAAGTTGACATGGGGGAGTCATTTGTGACCGGTTTCACTCTTCACATGTTTCCGTTTAGCACAAGCAAATGTGGCCAATGACAGCGACGGCCGATGAGGATACATAACCTCAAACACGTCACGAGCCATTCGAAAGCTATTGTGTTTGGAAACGAATGCTACCATCGCTGCCCTCTTTTCGACCGCAGAGTTTCTCAAGGTCAATTGATTAGTAATGACTAGTTAATTGTTTGAAATGTAATTCGAATAAGACGTTGAAGAAATTGATGGAAACTCAATTCGTTCAACCTTCACTCATTTTTTGACAGTATTACATGTTTTGCCTTAAATTTAAATAATATCTTAACATGGTGAAATATTTGAATTCAATAATTTATAATATACCCAGTATTAATATTAATATATTTAAAAACATTTAAAAAGCTCTCAAATATGTATATTTTTTTTTTGATATTTTTTAAAAAAGGATAAGAGCTTTTTCACAGAAAAATAACTCTTCTAAACCACATTAAAAAAATCAATTCATTTTTTAAACACGAAAACATGGAAAAACAAGTATATTCTTTGAAAAAAAATTGTTTTTTAAATCCTTACAGGCCAGAAGCCTATGGAGCCCAATCGCATTTACACAAATATGTTCCTTTACATATATTTATATGCATTATTTACATATATTTATTTGCAGTAAGGGTCATCTGACAGAGAAAATCCAGAAAACAATTTTGTCATTTACCGACACCATGAAGGGATGTAAATTGCAACCTGTGATTTAATTTTTTTTTTCAAAATAAGCAATTCGATTTACCAAATTCTAAGTAAAATTTTTAAAATGTTGACCATCTGGGAGCCTAAAATAGCCAAGCCTACCGTAGAATTGTCTTCGACAGTTGCGAAAAAATTTATAACGTATGTAGAATAAGTAGTTGTTATAATGATATTCTTGCATTATTTTTTTGATATTTTATAAAACTGATAGAAGTTGTTTTTCTCAAATAGAATAACTGTCCTGAACCAGATTCATGAAAAAAGCGATTCATTTTTCAAATACAAAAACAAGTACATTGTTTTTAATTAATTTAACACATTATAGGCCTAAAGCCTATGAAGCCGAATTTACACAAATATATTTGAAATGTTTAGTGAGGGCCACACAAGGGAGAACGTCCTAACGTAAACATTTTTACTTACACCTACATAGTATTTTAATTACAACCTCTGACTTAAACTATTTTCTAAATATGCATTTAGATTTACCAATTTCTAAACAAGAAATTCAAAATGTTGACCATCTGCGAGCATACAACAGGCAAGGCTATCGTATTCTCTTCGACATTTGCGAAAATATATAAAATGTATGTTATATATGTAGTTGTTATAACATTATTCTTACATGCTATAGCATGAGTGAAGGAGTTACTGAACGGAATTAGCGGTTGAAGGGATAGATGGAAAGTCAATTAACTTTAATTGACAGAATCATACGTTTTGCATTAAAACAAAAGAATATCTTAAACATAGTGAAATAGCAGAAGTATAATAAATATTATAGTATTAATATATTTAATAATATTTAAAAAACTTTAAGAAAAAATTCCTGATATTTTCTTTAAAAAGAATAGGAGCTATTTTTTTAAACTACGCGAAAGTAGATTTAAAAAACATCGATTCATTTTTCAAACACGAAAACATTTCAATCCAGGTAAATTCTTTTTTTTTTTTATTTTTTTTATTAACTCTTTATAGGCCCGAAGCCTATAGAGTCAAATTTAATTTACACAAATATATTTGAAAAGTTTAGTGAGGGTCATCCAAAATAGAACATCCTAGGGCAGACAATTTTACATATTCACGGACACCATGAGGGCATTTTAATTACAACCTGTGACTTAATCTATTTTGTCAATATGCAATTAGATTTACCAAATTCTAAACAAGAAATTCATAATGTTGACCATCCGCGAGCATACTTTAGCCAAGCCTATCGTAGAATTCTCTTCGACAGTTGCGAAAAAATATATAATGTATGTATATATGTAGTTGTTATAATAATATTCTTACATGCTATAGCATGGGTGAAAGAGTTAGTGAACGGGATTAGCGATTGAAGGAGTAGAGGGAAAGTCAATTAATTTTAAATAACAGAATTATACGTTTTGCGGTTTTACTGTATATGTACTACGAAAATTACTATTGCCAATAGTACGATGTTTAGATTATGGAGGGTCGGATTTGGTACCCTAAACTATTGTGTACAATAGCTCGTTCGAAATGATGCTCTTTAGTAAAGACGGCAGCGTGACAAGTGGGATACGATATAATGTGAATGGTTGTAATTCCGTTACAATGAACCGTGGTGATCGTATTGAGACCAATTGGGACAATAGTAACATATTGTCAAGTGGTCACATTACATTGCATTCATGTTAAAACTTAGCCGCCAATATTCATTCCAATTTTTTTTTGAAAATTTGAAATTTTAGTTAGGTTAGGTTAGCATTAAAATGCAAAATGCAAATTCTTTATGGGATTTAATGCGTGTAAACGACAAAGGGGGGATACTGTCTCATGGCCTACAAAATTCACACTAACCCCTCTTTGAACGCCTTGTAACCTTCTCTTTTCTCATAAGGATTCTCAAATTTTTCGAAATTTCAGAAGTAAAAAAAATTGTAAATGATTATCGGCCACTAATTATTTTTTCATGAAGGCTATGTAAATTACTACTTAACAACTTGTGCAACGATTGACCTGCAAAAGTTCACAACGGCTCATTATTAGACTAGCAAAACTCTAAAAGAAAACAAATCTAACAAATTGTTTTAAAACGAAAGAGCCTAATTTCTGTCTAGAATATATAAGCCTACCCATTGCTTTGATCTGGTTCATAAGTATCCGTGCTATCAAGTCCTATCCCACTTGTTTTGAAAATTTCAGGCAAAAACCAAACAAAAAACAATGTTAAAAAGCCAAGTGGATTTTTCTGTTATCCTAATCATAGCTTTAACGTGGCTCCCTGGTACGCTAGGTAGCTTCAATAAAGAGGTGAAACTTTTAATGTGTTCAAAAATTGTTTAATTGATATTTGATTCTCCAATTATTCAACAAACTCAAATGTAGTGAATTGTAGTGTAGTGCAAATGTTGTATAACGTTTGTACAGTTCACAATGTAAAAATACATCGTTTAGTTTGTTTAATAGGAAGTTCAAAAGGCGACTGGACTCTTTGGACCACTTAACCTAACAATCACAAATTCATCATTTCTTAAAATCGTAACACCGTAAGTGCTTCAGTGGTATTTGCATTTATTGGTGGCTAAATTGTAAAAGTATGCATTAAAAAACTCTATTTTGTATAACCTCGGTGAAAAATTTGAAAACCTTGGAAAGTGTGTCCAAGTTATATGCTGCGTGTAGGGGCAGGTTTCCTAATTGCACAAAAGTGTGCGCTCACAACATATTTAATGTGAAATATTTTATGCAGTAGCGCACTTCGTTTGTCCCCTTAAACTAAGAAAGAAAAGAAATAAAAAAAAACATGTAAAGTACAACATGTAAATTAAAAAAAAACACACCGAGTTTAAGTGTTTTCAAGGCAAAGCAGTCATGCTTTTTACTCTCCTCGCTAACATCTTTGATTGCTAAACAAATTTAAAGCTTAAAGCAAAAAAAATTGGTTGAGATGCGTTAGCATTTCGTTGAAATTATTAGCACAGGTTTGCGATGCATTACCAACTGTTGTTGGTTGCCAGGTTTTCATATTACAACCATAAAATGCTAACAAATCGCAATATTTTTGTCTAACGCCGTACATGTAAAAAAAAAAGGTTCGAAGCATCCCATTTCTAATACAATTGTTACGTATATTTATGTTACGTATAAAACGAAGCCCAAAATATTGTCGGTAGCAAAGGGGTTTTTAAGAGTGCGTCAGACTCCTGATTCTGAACCATGTTTATCGGGGTCATTTGATTTTGTAATTGCCAAAATTTTGGAACGAACAATAAAATTCTGACAACTAGCAAATGGTTATGGGGTGCATTACAATACAAGTAAACACTACGCTGAATTTCTAGGAGGAAATCCGACTTCAACGGGTTTGTAGTACCAACGCACGGGCTTCAATCTATGTTAAAAAAGTCGGACCAAAAAGATGACAAATTCTTTGCGTCAATAGCGACTAAAGACAAAGGAAATCTCGACTTCTTTGAGCTACGCCGTCATGAACAGGAGTTTGTACTACTAATTTCTGAAAAGGTATTTTTTTTTGTTGCAAAACAAAAATTCAACTCACTTCTCTAAAATATTGGGTCAGTTAACATTTCAGTCACAATTAGCCAATTGAATGGGCTGCTTACAATAATACATTACAGTTGCTAACCGCTAATAATTATCTTGCAAAATCAAACAGAGTACTAAACCATATTATTTCAGAAACCGAACGAGACTGACATATCTTGTATGAGAGTGTTCAATAAACTCAGCAATGAGAAAATGCAAAGCGTTGACGTTAAGGTTTTTCAAGTAGAAGGAACAATTTTGTTTGGGTAAAAAGTCGTTTTTAACCTAGCAACTACTTTGCGCTTATGTCATTTCTCGGATGGGAATTAACAAATGTTAACAATTAGTCAATTATGTTTTCACTTGCTGTTTGACATTTGCCTATGGCATGGTAAAACCGCTTCTGCTTAGTTAGAAGGGGAGGGTCATTTCTGCCTGTTAGTTGACATTGAAGTTCTGAGGCGTGAAACGAAGGAGGTTCTACTGGGCAGTGAACGTGGGGTTGACCAACCAGGAGCCTCTGCACATGCAGAGGCTGAACACCACCCTACGCATACTCACCCAAGTTCAGCCACCACGACCGTAACTTTCCAGGCTTTCATTCACCGCTACCACAACACCACTCTTTTTTAACTGTGGTGGTGCCGAGACACGAACTCGGCACCTGTCCAAATTAGAAGTTTCTTGACCCTTGAACTACGGGCCGTGGACATTATTATACTTCTGATTCGATTTGAATCATATTTATGGTTTGATTTTGAAAATTCAGCTCCAAAACGAAACTAATGTTTCAATTAAAAAAAAAAATTGACAGTGCTGAAGGCATCACTGTGAAAGAATGCATAATGCTTATATAATAAATAGAGATGAGTGCGTGAGCAGAGAGGGTAGTAGGGGTATCGTAACACATAGTCGCTTGCGCTCTAAAGTCAAACAAGGGCTTTTTTATTTAATTAAGACTGAATTCCTGAATTAAGACTGATTTTTGGCTAATACTCATAATAAGTAGTATAAAACTTTTTTGCATCACTGAATTCTTTTTTTTTAAACTGGATGCTTTGGCAGGCAATGCTCTCTATAAATGATAAAATTTTTAGGGCAATGCACGTTAGCTACGGAGTTAGTATTTCAAGCTTGTATGATTTTTTTGTGTAGAGGGAAACCGTACTACGCTATGCTGGTTCCGCAGAAAGACATGCAAGGATTTGACGGGATGGACAATGCCAATACTTGGGCTACCTCAATAATTGGAGGGCATAAGTACAAGTTCCTTCGAGTTGGAGTCTTGGAAGTTGAAGGGGAGACCCAGAAGCAGGCATTGATCCGGAGAGCCAGCTGTTCACTCTTTGTCCAAAAGGGCTCCACAAAACTCGAGAGTCGTCCAAAGGAAATCACGGAAAAGCAACTGGAAGCTCTCGCAAAAGCAAATATTTAATTTGATTTTGAATGCATTCTGCCCCTATGTGTGAATAAACAATCTAGCTAGGGATCTTATAACAATGCATTCTGCTACGGCTATTTGGTATGGTCTAATTCTTGCTGTTAAACTCGGTACAAACACTGTTAAGTGAGTGCAGCATTGCAACATGTTCATACATTGAGCATGCAAATGTGAAGCAATGTTAAACAAAGTCTCTTAACTTGAAACTTAATTTGGTGAGTTCGAGCTCAGATAAGAAAAAAATTCCTTATCCTCCATTTGTGTCGAAATTTGAGAAAAACAAGTCGTGGAGAAATGAAGGATTCGGAAAAAAAATCATTGTTTATTTCATAGATACGATTACTCGGTACATTAGGCAAAATAAATTCATCCAAACTATAGCTGCGATTTGTGACAATACGCGACTGTCACCTATTATAATTATTTTTGCTGCAATTCCTACTCAGAACGGAAGCTGGCCATGATCCCTAAGATAAAAAATTTCAACAAGAAAATCTCAAAAACAAAATCCCTACAAAGTGAAAATCCCTAAAATAAAAATCTCAACATAATAATAATCTCAACACCACAAAAATCTCAAAACTTAACATTTCAATCAGATAATAATCTCAACAGCATATAAACCTCTAAAGAAATATATAGAAAAAAATTGAAATATAATAAAATATTGTCACAGCGCGTAACCAACGCCGCCGTGAACACTGAAACCTCGAATGAACCGTGGGTGATGCGCATCGTGGTCGTGACAATATTGAAAAGTGCACTTTTAATTAATTGTAAGTAAATAACCCTAGGAGTTCATGTCGAATTAAGTGTATTAATTGTCATAGACTTCAGTTATGCTCACTTGAGAACTTGATCGCTAACGTAGTTAGTTAGTTGTAATTAACAATTAGGAGTAATTATCTCATTTACCGTGAGCTTTATACCTGGTTTTCATGTTTTATGAACGCTAAGGCTGATTTTTAGCCAGGAAACTTCTTAATTGTTAATTGTAATTGACTAACTAGGTTAGCAATTAAGCTGTCAGTTGAACTTTTTTGACGACTTTTAATTACAATAAACTAATTGTGATCTGTATGTGCCATTATCTAACATTTGCATATAGCATCTGTTTGCATCTGTATCTATCTTATACATAAGGGAAGACTGTCGGTTTGACCGCTACCTGAAAAAGGGTTCTTTAAAAAAAAGGGTCGACTACCTGGAAAAAGGTTCTTTTAAAAAAAAAAGGGTCGACTACCTGGAAAAAGGTTCTTTTAAGAAAAGGTCGACTACCTGAGAAAGGGTTCTTTAAAAA
>JAQFYP010001481.1:0-15423 GCA_034694865.1 Bilobella braunerae
CAGGAAGCAAGATCGTAAGGACTTTCGTAAAATTCAAAAGACACTACATTTTGTACACCATCACAAGTCGCAAAGTCAACGCAAAGTAACCAATACAAATAAAGTATCCTTCAAATGATTCACTATCAATTGTTTGTGTAGATTTATCTGGCACTTCATAAAGGTTAGGCAGTGAATATCATGGTAAATGCTTGTGCGAAGTGTAGATATCTAGTGATTGGGAGGCGAGGAGCTGAACAATAAATGCAAAATCTTGAAGTCTTGGATAGAATTGAAAAGGGTTTCTTAAGATGTTTTGAATTTTTGTGTTCATCATATAAAATTTTGATTTTGAAGATATCTTGTAATCAGAGTTATCTGATACAAAGAGTCGTTTGTTATTCGTCACATTTGAAAATTTAATTTCTACCAAGTTCCTGCATGTTGTGCTTTATTTGTTGCAGTTCGGTATTTGGAAAAACATCCAAATTTCACAGATTAACAACCGTGTTCCACGATTGTTAGAAATTAGAAAGAAATTTCCAGAACGGAGTATACATTTTTGTGAAGTATTTGTTCATCACTAGTCATAGAAGAGGCTTGATGTAGAATTAAACTGTGTAGTTTGCTGAGCAATTTTTTTGAATCTGAAAGAAAAGAGATGACCTTTTCTGCTGGGGCATAAGATACAATGGTGAGATAAGTGGAGAGGTAAAGAGTAGGTGTATTTGCAAAAATTTTCAAGATGGTCAATGGGATATACACGATTGCAGAGGCAGATGGTTGCGGAAGTGGGCTTTTAGGATGAAATGCCGTGTAAGCCTCGGGGAACAATACAAAAATTGATATGCAGAATAGTTTCGTTCGAAGTTTGGGAATTTTTAAGTGCTTTGGACCACGAGCAGTCCATTCTCCGGATGACAAAGCTGCAGGAACAGATACCTTTGCAGATAAATTCGGCGTATCTGGTCCATATACAAAAAGGATTACAAAACAATCTTCAAATTCATCAACTAGGTTGTTTAGTCCGAGTATAAAAAGCGATGATGTAGCATGAGCAATGTTGCAATAATTGTAAGAAAACGCTCTGAATAATAAAATCAGAAGCATACTACACGCATTTGACCTTATCCAGTATGTGATATAAGTAATATTACTTTGCTCTGTGCGAGCCGTATATCAAACTAACGGAATGGCCAATTATGTTAGAAAGAGATAGCAAAAGACAAATCTCTGCTCCAATTTTAGGAATGTTACAAAACCATTGTACTAAAGATTTTGCAAGGATAATTTCAAAATTATTTTGAAATTGAACTGGATGCTTTGTTATTAAACTGAAATTGTAAAAGTTTAAATTAGGCATGATTGCTGATAGTCTAAATTTCCCTTGAGGACCACAGAGTACAGTAAGGAATGTATAAGGACATTATCAAACTGAAATTCAAACCTTATAAACATTTATTTCCAATACGTTTTAGTATTACATTGCGTGAGACGGAATAAATCGATATGTTCAATAAAGTAGCTATACGCAGTGTTTTAAAAGAAACTTTCTACTTTCATATTAGAGTCACATTTTGGTGTTTCAGGCTAAAATTATTGTCGATCCGACATAATATACGTTTAAAAATTGACCACAATTTACGAATTGCATGATAGCTAGGCATCTTAACGTGGTTTGAACCAAGCGGATTGCTCCGCCATTTTACTGTAGCTGGAATTTGTATTTATAAACGCTTCATATTTACAACTTTGTAGGGTTGCGCATGCGGCATGACGGAGTTAGTTGGGGCAACTTTGGAACTAGGTTCCGCTGATGTAAATTTAAAATTTTGTAGTAAGCCCGCCAAAAACACAATCGTTTCGTCACGCGTGCGATCCCCTCTCCAGGACAACTCTTATGATAATCAAAGTACGGAAAAATTAACTATGAAAATAAAATTGTATCCTGAGATATATGTCTCCAATTCAATAAAAAAAATTCATTTCTAAAGCGTTATTTCTTAAAATCCGCATTAGGTATTCATAGTATCTGGTACCGTTGATGCCAACGTAAAAATGAATAGTTTATAAGTTTAACATAGCTCACGACTCGAGTCCGAGCGGTTAGGACCCTCGTCCTAACTTGGGTAGGTGGCGAGATCGAATTTCGGCAGCCGCTCAAAAAAGTAGCGGTGTAGTAGTGGTGAGTGGAAGCCTCGACAGTTGCGGTCGTGGAGGGTGTGGTTGGGCCGGTATGCGTAGGACCGTGTTGGGCCTCTGCCTAAGCAAGAGGCTCCTCAGTGGTCATCCCCACGTCCATAATCTAGCAGAAATCTCATTGCCTCACACCTCGGAACTTCCAAGTCAATTCACAGGCCGTGACCACCCTACCCCACTCACTAGCACAAGCATAAGCATGTTGACCAGGCCATAGGCGAGTGTAAAAGAGCATAAAAAAGGTGAGTATTACATAAATTTGCTTGAACCTTTACCTATTGAAAATGGCGTTCTGTCATTTTTTACAAAGTTCCCGCTTTTGTCAAAGAAACGTTTCGGATCTAGAAATTTATACGAATCTCCCCAATAATTCTCATCATGGTAAATTTTCCAAAAGTTTGCAAAGCAAATGTATTTTGCATATAGTATAACCGTGAAATATCAGGTCTATGGTAGTTGCTCTTGGAAATATTGTTCCTGTGCATGCACTCCGTAGTGTTTCTTATGTAAACGCTAGCATATAAGGCATTCTATATGGAAAAATATAAAAACAAAACAGTTACACAATTACAAATTACACAAAACATAAATTCAAAGTTTTATAATACTAGTGATACATGCGTGTTGATCATGGCTTACGCCTTATGTCAAATAAAATAATTAATTGAATACTAGTGATACAGTTTTTATACCACCTTGCTCTATCCCTCACGTAGAAATATGTATCTACCCAAAATCGAGTCAAATTGTTCGTAAAGCTTATGTTGCACATCGAGAATTGTAACCAAGTACATAAATGTCTAGTCCAAACTATTAGAAACCGCGTTCGCGGCAACGGCATACAAATCAAGCAAAAAAACAATAGCTGCTTCTCTATTACATAACATGGGATATACCTCCATATAATATTCTTTGTAACGTTAATACATATAAAAAAAAAGTACACTCCATAAACAATTGATTCATCACAATAGAACTATGAATCATATTCAATTTTGAAAGGTACAAATTTGACGAGCGCTAAAACCCTGCTCGTAGCAAGCAACCGTGGAATATTTCTTTTCACAAACACTTGTGCAACTTAAGTAAATTTCAAAATTTACCACCCTCTTCGCCATAAAAAGTAAATTCTGAGACTTTGGTTGCATCTATTTTTCCTTTCTGGCTATGAATGTTAACTTTATGTTCCATAACAAATGTCTTGAAAAAATCATAAATGTTTACCAAATTTGTCATCATTTCTGCACATCCTGACAGATTCGGGGTGAGGCAGGCCAGCCGAAGTAAAATTGTGGCAGGACCTCATCTGTCGACATCTTTAAAAAACTTCTGAATGAGAACAACGGCGCACTCAATAATTAGATCAATGTTAGAATACTCCTTGCGAGTGACAATAAGCCAAATAATTATAACTCCTGCTATTCGAAAGCTTTCTACTTTTTATCACCAAGTGCCTGATACTGGGGAGATCCAGAAAACCAACAAAACTCCGGAAGGGGTGGGTAATCTAACAACTGAGGACTCGGGGACATACAGCAAACGGAAGCATGACCTGTCGGGCAAATTAAGGGGTCTTCGGGCGGTCCGGTGCGTTTACGGGGCAAAAGAGAATCTAAACTAAAATAAGGGTTTTAGGACAAAATAGAGATAAAATCATAAATTAAATTTTCATAGTTAATAGAATTTGAACTACAAGTATGGGATCGTATGGGAACCCTTCCTGCCAAAAAGTGTCTTTTCCCTGGACTTAACAAAAAATGAAAGAAGAAGCTGACGTTCATGTTCCTTTAGTTTCCCGAAGAAGACTGCTGAAAATGCTTAAGCAGCATACTTTATTCTGGAAACAGATGGCGAAGTGGTTTTACTGCTCGGTCTCTGCAGGGTAGTTTATCAAGCAAAAGTTAAAGCAATTTGAAACTTGGGAGTCAACCTTTTCAGAAATGAAACCGAAAATTTTGAAAAAGACACCATTTACGTAGGCGGCCTAAGCCAAATTTGCCGATTACACTGGTTCACAGCCGTCAATTTCAATCTCCTTTCAGATTATAAACATTTACATTAAGACGTGGGGCAACATCAAATACTCAATTATATTGTCAGGAAATACAAAATTGGAGGTTAAAGGGAATCATCTTTTAAATTTGGATCGAAAATCTGCTAGAAGTCTAAACCAAATCATAACCGGTCATAGTACTCTGTTTAAAGTGACATTTACACAAAATAGGTTTCAAGCTCACCACTCTGTCACGAGATCAATTCTTTTTTAAATGTGAATTCTACGGCGTTAAAATGTATATCGAACTGGGTAGGCCAAACTTACTAAGAATGATCTAGACACATTATCTCTAAAAAAAATTCTCGTCTTTATTAAAGGCACTAAAAGATTTCAATTAGAACAATAATAAAAAATTAATTTTGCCACTCTTTTCACAATCTAACAGGGCAATAGAATTACTGTGTCAATTTTGAAAGCATCTAATAAAGCTGAGCTCAACAAATAAAATTCAAAAGTCTTTAGCGTAACCCTCCTTTATTGGTTGGAAATTGGATTAGATCTTTGACATAAAATATAAAAACAAAGGTTAAGTAAGTATACATACTTTTAATGTTGCCACTTGTCAAAATTAGATTTTTAGCATTAATTTTTAAAAGGCAACAGCATGAGTTTACAAAATGACGTAGTAATTTTCAAGAAATTCAATTTAACATTTTGGTTGTACTTATTTTCTAAACTTAGACTCGTATTGACGTAGCTTATCACAAGAACGACGCCAAATGTAAAAAAAATATGACGCCATTCGTTTTTCAGCAACAAAACAACCCTATGCTCGTATGACGTTTGTTTTCAAGAAAATTTGCGATCCGTATTTTAAACACAAAAGTGATTGTAATGTGCGTGAGATTGGGGTAGTAATTTTTGCATGAAAACCAGCAAAAATCCCGCAAACTATTCTTTACTTCTATCGTAATCTTAACAAACAAAAGATTTTCATGAATAATCTTCTTCCAAAACAAGCCCGTCCTGATTTAATGCTTTTAATATACTAAGTTAACGACTTTACCTTGATAACGCAACATTAGCAATAAAAAGGCTTATTTTAAAAAAAAGTCAACTAATTTTTTTTTTTGTAAATTTTTGAGTTTGTAAAATTGGCAAAAGTTTTATTGAAATATAATGGATTGGGAGCCTCAAAATGTAACTGCACAATGCATATCCGCAAAATGTAATTGCAATCACAAACTACAAAATCCTAATCCTGAACTTTATATTTTCAAATGTAGTTTGTATATTACAATTGAGTTTTTTTTTTACAATATTGGGTCACCTATACAGTATGATAAAGGCCGTATTACTTTGTCCAGGGACAGGTAGGTTTAGCCTTAACATTTTAAATGCTGCAAAATTCAGTTTGTTTGTGAAGTATGGTGACGATAATTGAAAACAAGTATCTTCTACTCTACAGTATTCTGAAAATAATACGTTGTTTTTTTTGTTTTTAACACTAGGGAGTAACAAAAAAACAAAAAATACTATACTGACGTCCCAGGGCTCCGACGCTTTATAATTAATTGGATGCGCTTACTATAAAATCCAATTGTTTTCGACAAAGACTTTCAGTGCTCTTCGCATTTCAAACTGGAAATTTTAAACAGAAATAATATATTCAACTGGCACAATTTATAAGCATCAAAGAGAAATTTTATAGAGGATTACCTTCAACTCAGGATTATAAGTTAAAAGGTATACAAACTACATAACCGTAAAAAATACGGAAACTAAATAATTTATTTAAAAAGTAAGTCAACAGAATTCAAAGTTTAATTGTTCTTAGTTTGCTAGTGTGAGAAAGCAAAATAAAAGAGCCTGCGTCTAGCCCTTTTGTTTTGGGTTAAAAAGTCTTTGCTGTTTTGCTTTGCCTGGGTTCGAATCCACCTTTTCTTTCTATCTCCTACTTTTAACTAGTATGATTCCCGTCCTAGCACGTGTACTTTATATGCAAAAACAAAAATTGGTGAAAATGCTATATTAATATTCTTTACCTTAGGTACGACATACAATGCTGAAAGGCGTTTTAGCTCTCATTTACATTGGATGTAACTACTTGATCGCACCAGTGGAACCCCAAGTATGTAGTCATTTCTACTTAATAATAAACCGTTGTAAACGCATGTAACTAACAAGTAGTAGGCAAGGCCTGCAAAAGTCAGAAAATTTCCAAATTTGGCCAAAACACTTGTTTCAGTAAATAATGAAATACAAAATTTTAATTTTGCTCTACGGTCATATTTTAAAAAATTGATTTTTCAGTGGAATTAAAAAGCTTATGTAAATTTACCCACGATTTTTTAATTTTCATATGGTCCCACTTTGCCGCTTTCGAACTTTACGTCACTTAAGAAGTTGAAATGTTACTAGCTCGTGCAAACATAACTTCCCAGTTATGCTTGCTTCATATCAGCATAATGACATTTGTTGGAAAACATCAAACATATGCACATCAAATTTTGCTGGAATTATAGTTTATGCGAAAATACGTTGAAACTTTTCGATATTTGCATCGAAATTTCAATGAAATTCAACTTTTAGTTATTTATATTAAAATTTTGTTCTAATTTGTATTTTCGGTATACGACGTACAATCTCGTTGTAAATATTATATGCAAATTTTGAGAGTGGCATAAGGGGGAACACATGAAACTTAAAAAATTGTGGGTAAATTCATATAAGGTTTTTAATTCCAGTGTGAAAATCTTTTGTTGTTTTCAAAATTTGCGCGCAATTATGACCGTATAAAAATTAAAATTTTGTATTTCATTATATACTAAAACAAGAGTTTTGGCAAAGCTTGGGATTTTTCTGAATTTTGCAGGCCTTGCCTACTACTTGTAAGTGGAGTTTTGTACTAATATTAACAGTCTAATAAAAGATTAACATGCCCCATTGTTGCACCGGACATCTGCGTCGTTGAGAAACTTGAAAGAATCGAATCAAGTTTTGAAAGAAAGAAAGAATCGGTTTTGGGATCATTTAGGGGGTCCAAGTATGGAGGAGCGGGGTCAAAAGTCACCTGAGTCACCGAAAACATCATAACTCTTCGTTTCATGGCAAACTGAAGAAAAAGTAAAAAATCCAATCCTTCGGTTTGGATTAATTAAGTGGCAATAAAACTGAGGGGGCGGGTTAGGGGTCACCTGGTTCCCAGAAGCTTTTCCTTTCATGCAAAACTGGGTGGAAACCCATAAATCCGATTTTCGGGTTTTAATTAACTGGGGGTCGCAAGAATGAGCAGGGTCAAAGGTCACATGGGTCATCTAGAAGAGCATAAATTATTTCATGCTAAAATAGGAAATCGAAAAATTTGGGTTTTCGGTTTTTGGGGTCACCTATGGGATCATACAAGGGCGATGAAACTGACCCCCATGACGCATTTTTTAACTTGACCTCGTCTTCGACTCCTAAAATTATCACGCAAACAGATTTGCAAATGGTCAAGACGTTGTGACGCGAACAAACAGAGCGGACATCCCATTCACTTGCTAAAACGATAACCCCATTAAGTACCAAATTAAACCAGCGAAAAACAATTCTAGGTCCTAGGAATTGTACAAAGCTCTATTGAAGGCCAATGTTTACGACAAGTTTACTTGGGAAATGGGCCGTGGATTGAACTTGCAGACTGCTCAGCAGCTGACCAAAACCAGTGGGTCTATATCTTCCCAACTTACTATGAGGTTAGTTCTATGATGACTATGCTTCTTATAATGTAATTAATAATAAACTAATTATATTTCTGGATAATTTTGCAGTATACGCAAAATGACTTCACCGAATTTCAGTTCTACAATACTCCAAGTGACACGTCATTTCCACCTCAGGATGCCATGCAACCTATACCACCACCAATGGCCTTCCCACCGTTTTCTTCTAATAGTATGTGCTTGAGTCTCTACGGCGATGACATTTATAACCCTGGTCCAGTGCTAGCTTGGAATTGCTATGGGCAAATTAATCAGAGGTGGCAAGTCAATGGGGACTATGTAAGCTATTTTCCCTAAGTTTAAAAAAGGGCATCTAACCCTGTGCTTTAGAGAATGCAACTGAGGCTCATGACAATAACTTTTATTAGATTAATTTGCATTCCAAGCTTAAATATATAGTAATTACATATACATTGCTTTACATGCAAGCGCAATTAACACTATCGAAAATCTAACCTCTGGTTTTTAAAGTTCAAACTGCAAGCGCATCTTTGTTATGTATTAATTGAGAGCATTTCTCCTCTTTAAATGAAGTAGCTGAATCAAATGTGTTATCATATGTACAGTCTAATCATAGAATGTAATCGTAAAATTACAACCAAAGACCCAAAAATCCTAATTTTTTGGTTTGACGGTCATGCAGGAGTTCTCGAAAAGAAAAAATACGCTCAGACTCAGAGCCCAGTAACCTTGGAATTGTTTTTTTAGTTTACATCTCCTGATCAATGACTTTACTGCAAATTGGTCGGAGGCTGTTTTGGTTTTGAAGTGTATTTGTAGTTTTTAATGTATTTATAGTTTTCTAATACCACTGTATTTTTGAAGTGCAATTGCGTAACAATGACGGACGGACGCAAAGGAGATTAATATGGTGTATTTCAGCGATTGTGCGTCCGTCCGTACTACATCGGTTAAACTCTTGCACTTGAATACAGGTGTTTTAAACCAGTTGCTCTACAACGCATTTAAATTTAAAGGTGCTTTTTATTTAAAATTTGAGCACAAATTTTGAATCTTGAGATCTTATAGTGTTACTAAAATAAAATTTCGTTACATTGGCGTGTATCAACAAATTACTTAAATATTTTTTTCTAGAGAATAAAAACTATTACTAAATAGATAAAAATTTGATAAATTGCTATAGTAAACTTAAGTTCCTCTAATGTTGACGTTATATTATTTTGCGTAAGGAACTCTTTTTACAAACGTAAGTATACTAAACTAACACAACTTATTTAACAAGTCCTTTCTCCGAGTGTTGGTTTATTTGGCTAATTCAATAAATCTAAATGTGCAAATTAACTGACCACATTTCTACATTTCAACGCAGGATATTGGCTTTCAACTCCAGTTACAATACACAGACAACTGTCTCACTCTGGGCAACAATACTAAATATGCAACGCAAGAAATATGTGATCCAAATTACGCTGCGAATCAAACTTGGGTCATTATGGAATTTGATCACCGAGCTCGGCAAGTGCAGAGCCAAGGCAACAATTTGTGCCTACAATATGTTGGTACTCCTAATCATCCATACGAAGTAACCTTGGTTGCTTGCAATCCCACCGACGGAAGTCAACTTGCATATCCACATTATGATGTAAGTTTTTAAAACTAATCCACCAATTTAAAAAAAAGGGTTTTGAATACAAATTTGCACGTTTTTTTTAGAATAATCCGGGACAAACGTTTTCTGCTATTCAATTCAAAAACAGCGATGTATTGATTTACCCCGGTTCCGCGGATGGAAGTCTAGCTCAGGTAATGTATGTTCTTTAATGAAGGGAGTATTACTACCTACATTGTCCGGGCCGCAATCAGACCCATTGCGGTAATTCCAGTATATACACTGCCAATTTCCTCCTTTTCGACTCCTCACCTTTGTAGAAGTCGAATCTTGGAAAATCAACAGGGAATCTATCCCATCGACTACCAGGTGGTTGTATAGAGAGAGTTATGATTCTTCCATAAAGATGGAAAGTCTACTCATAACTCTACTTCTTGGGTACACACAAGCCCCTACGCTCTCAATCTTTCAAGCAAATTTTCTAAATTAGCTAACAGTCGAGAAATTACTCGGAGAATTAGTTGCGGTTTGTCTCTTCTACTAGCTTTGTAGCGTGGGCGCTTATCGTCTATTTGGCAAACATTATCTTGAGGTAATCGAGAGCAGTAAAGTTGAATTTTTTTCTCCATGGAGAAACTGTGTCTCGACCTCCGGATGCCAGTGGAGAAGCATTGATAGCCTAACCACTGGACAGCCAGGCTTTTCCTCATTAAAAAACTTAGGTAAAGTGAAGCTTGTGAATTTCGATCGCCAAACTTCCACACCAGAAGTCTAGACGCAAAAGACTATGGACCCTTTTATACTTACAAATTTAAATTTAATACTTTTGATATACTTACCCATACTTGCACTGCCTCATCTTGACCTCAGAGCAAAGGTCCTTTAAAAGGCATAATACCCATAGGCACGGGTTGATATAAGCGGCATTCTGTGTCTAATTGATTTACTAAACAACATTATAGTGCTTATTGTATTGTATCAGCACAAAATGCGGCATTATTTTAGAAATATTTATGTATTACAAACACCACTTTAGTACCACTTTCTCAATGTGATACTATTTAATACTGGTTAATGTAGAAGATTCGTGTCTTAGCGTGTGTTTAATATAGAAAGTCTAGATCTAGCAATTTTAAAGTTTTGTTCCAAAACATTTAGGAAAATAGTTTCGTGCTTCAATTTTTTGGCAATTGCCTCACAATTAATGATGCAGACAATTCTACAAGCCTACAAACCTGCACTGGAGTGGCCTCTCAAGCTTGGAATTTAGTCGACCTAAACCCGAGCACTTTTAATAATATCATGGTAATACACTCTTCAAATTTACTGATTGATTTTGATAAAATTTTACAACAAAATTATTATTTAAAAAATTGCTATGTGATAGACAACCCAACTTCAAGCCAGTGGATCCGCAATGTGTCTCCAACCTGCTTCTGATGGAAACTTCAATTTGGTCGATTGCACAACTGCACTAGAACTTATGGCTCCTATTGATTGGGAGGTAAGACTATTTTAAATTTAATTCTTTACAAGAATTTTTTATATTCAAAACTCCAATTATTATATAAGCAAAATCAATCACGGTATAGTTTAGAACTTACTCATGGGACAATTAAAACTTTAAGTAAACAGTCTACCAGGTAGTTTTTTAAGCTTTAATTTCGCTATTTCACTTTAGCTATAAGCCTAGAAGCAAGTTAGAAAAGTTATGTTTGAATAATTGTTATTTGAACCATGTGGTTAAATCATTGTCAACCTTCACCGAAAAAACTATAGTTTCATACGAAAATGTTTATGGCTCAACTGCATTAAGCAAATCTCTAGTGGAGTTTATTTCAACAACTTTAGGTTCAAATATGCGTCATTAGTTTAAAATAATTTGAATTGAACGGGACGTCGCAATTAAATGGTGATTTTGGCAAAGTTTCAAAGCACTTACAGTAGCAGAAGCAATCAAGCAGGTTCTGTTGAAATTAAATAAAACATAGGATGATGTTAATTGTAATGCAAATTATAAATATAAATTCAAGTGATTTAGCACTTTTTGAAAAAACTGAAAACCGTTCAAATGATTGTTGATATATGATTGAATGAGCACATGGTGTGATTTCTATTTTATAACATGAGACATACGGTAAGCGTGCGTACTGCAACTTTTTGGTTTGAAACATGAGATTGAAGCACTTGTATTGCAAACACGGAGTAAAGTGTATGTTCTGTTTGAAACTCCGGTGACTCAAAAAAGAGACCCCAGACACAAAAATTTAAAATAACTTATTTGCAACCCATTGATTTCAACACTCTTATTTCAAACGTTCGGTGGAGTCCGGGCTTTAAAGAATATTAATTTATAGTTTACATGTGAAAACGCTTGGAATAACAGAAAATCCAAAACTTCCGACTTTAAATTTAAATCGTATTCAGTTTTTTTTTTCATTTTCACCTTCAAAATATACTTTTCTTGCCAACAGTAATTCCGTGTCCGGTAAGTTCCCGGTAATAAGTTAGCCTAGGTTTCTGTAATACAAATAGAAGTATGTTAAAAATTATTATACTAATAAGCGGAAGTAAACAAATCTTTTCTCCCGTAGAGTGGTACTACACTCACACCAGGATACTTACAATTTAGTGGAAACTGCCTGACCATGACAAGTACAGACACCAGTACAGTAACACAATTGCCGTGTGAAGGAGCCATGTATCAACGCTGGAATATTTTGACTTCTGTAATTAACTCAGTATGTTAATTTTAGTGTACTGAGGTTTCATTTTTTTTTTATAAATTTGCATCCTATAGGACTCTTCTACAATTCAACTTCAAAATTCTTTCAACAACTTGTGTCTAACGGCAGAGGAGAGTCTCGCCTTCATGTATTTGTCAAATTGCACGGACACGGACAACATGGCCCATCAAATGTGGACCGTTGTAGACACCACGAAGTAGTGTGTAAAACCTAATAGAATTGCTTCAAAAATGGATTTACGTCTTTTGTCTTCACTAGCATAACATTTGTCTTAACTTTTCTGAATTCCTTTTTTTTTTTCTTGAAACGTAACTTTTGTAGAAACTTGTTTTCTGTTAATCCAAAGTTAGATTAACATGTATTGTCTGTATAGAAAGAAGTTCTTTTAAATTTTAGCCTACAAGTTTTGTTCCTATATGGAAAATAAAATGCAAATTTTCTGGATTGGCTAATTCTATTCTTTAGAAATGCAGTGTATACTTATTGCCCTTAGTGACCAATGAAGTACAATAGAAGCATTACTATTTTACGATAACAATCAAATGGTTTTGACAAATGGCGTATACAGCTTTTTATGTTTTTTGAAACTGTTTTTTTTTATTTTGACCACCTAAGTTAAGGGGGGCATAATAGTTGAAAACGTGTTCCACGTTATAACATAAATGCATTTTCTTTATAAGGATTATGCTCTCGTAGGAAAATATAAACTTGGAAATCAGCTTGTATTTGCGTGTATTTCCTAAATATGCCAAAATAAATTGTTTTATTTTTAGCATGTGTTTTGACACATAATCTTAAATCGGAAATTCTATTGGGAGACGGGAATAACATTTCCGGATTAAGCGTCAAAAATAAATACTAGATACTTTCCGTCAAGTTTTTAAAACTCAAATACAGCCCGAAGTTCGGGGAGTTTGGACCTTTGTCCCAGACCTTTCTCCTAACCTTGGGTATGTGCCGAGATCAAATGGCGATGGGAACACAGAGCACAGTAAAAAAAAGTGGTGGTGTGTTAGTGGTGATTGGAAGCCTCGAAAGTTGCGGTCGTGGAGGGTGTGCTTGAGCCGGTATGCGTAGGACCGTGGTCGGCCTCTGCCTAAGCAAGAGGCTCCTCGGTTGTTACCCCCACGTTCATTGCCCAGCAGAAACTCCATTAGCTTCAGTGCTCGGAACTTCCAAGTAAATTCACAGGCTCATACCTACCTCTCCCACTATCAAGCACAAGCGGAAACATGTTGACCAGGCTATAGGCAAATATCCTAGGGTCATTTGCGGAAAGTTAGGTTTTAGGATTCCTTTAAAAAATTTCTTACTAAATGTAAGCCATCTTAAATTTTGAAAGTTATTAATGGGGCAAATCCTAAAATCCTACTGTCAGCAACTGACCTTGAAATATGTCTTCACACAAATACTTGTTAAACTTAAGTTAATTTCAAAATTTAGATATTTTGCTAATAGTGCAGATTAGTTCATGTTAGTGCATTTATATAATGGTAAAATTAAAATTTGAAACTTACGGGTATACTCCAAGTCGAATGCGGTAAATGTCCCCGTACTTATTACTCAACGTGGTTGCTCCTCTGTAGAATGGAAGTTGAATGAAAGGTATACTGCCAAATATTGGTAGATGTAGATGACCTTAGATTGAAATTTTCAATTAGAAGGTATTAAAGTAGTAATTAAAGTAGCTCAAGCTAATTACGGTTTTTACGTAATTATTATTCGTTTGTTATAATCTCTGGAATTTACCCGGTAATACTTCCCTGCGTTTTCTCCTGGAATAGTTAACTAAAATTGAGACTAAGTAAATTAGACTAAGGCTAAAGAGAACTTGTAATAATGACAACATTTTGATCTGTACTAAATGTGCTCTATTTCTGATAATAAACAAGTTTTCCTTTACATTTCTTACGTCATAAAGCAATTATCCATTCCGATCCGATTTTTACTTTTTTATTATTCTATATTTCTATTTATTCTGATACAAAAACAAATTCTTTTCAGGGGTGTATGCCTATTCAAAATACCAATGAAGCAGTATTCATCCCTTGCTCGCCTAAAGGAAGCAGAGTTAAATTTTGGGAAATACATGAAGGATCAATACGGAGATTTGGTGCATACGCACCTGATGCCAATCTTAACCCTCTTCCCAGCTCCTTTAGTGAAGCTTTTCTTTTCCATAAATTTTGGAACTGGAATGGGCTTCACGTCAATTCCTGGCTATGGAAGGCAGGCTGACTTCCTCGGTCACCGCGTGGACATCATGTACAAAGTGTTTGCACTTCAGTGGAAGGAGAGCGGTGAGCAAGAACAGCCAACCAGCGCCACGTTCTCCCCATCCTCTCTATTGACCAATCCTAGGATTCACACCACTTTTTGCATGCAGAACTTCATTAATTACTTTTGTTTTCCTTTTCAGCAATTGCCGCAGCCGTCTACACCCAGAATTCTAAGCTTGGCTTTAGCGTATTTGCAAACAAAGACATTTTGCCTGAACAAGAGGCTGTGGATCGGGTGACGAGGGAGTACGTTCACGACGAATTTCGTCAGCTTCTCAGGGAATGCGGCATTAAGGAAAATAATAATCAAACGCTGCACTCATCAAGAGAAGTCGCAGATCAGAAGAATCCGCCTAGATAATCACTCATTACGTGCTTTAGGATCATTTGATTTTTTTTACAATTTAAAAAAAAAAGGTTCAGTCATACCTGGAACATCATACCCAATTTCTCGTGAATAATAAGCGAACAAAATATTAACACTATGTGGTTATGTTGTGTGACAGTGTTTCGGAGAGAAAAAAAATTAACGAATAAGTTAGTCTTCAGAGCTACATTGACAAATAGCGTTAAGCTAATAAACTTTTATCTATGCTCTGGAAATCAATGGTAAATGTTGGTTTACAACGGATGGTTTAAAGCGTTGACTTTTGAACCGCTAGCGGGGAACTTTCCTATGTAAACCGCAATAACCTTTCGCCGTCAAAATGACCTTTCAAGGTTTCAAACTTTATTTTTGCACAATAAGAACTAAGAAGGTTTTTATGACTTCAGAGTCCCCTTCGATAGATATTAAAGTAAAAATGACATTGAAAAGTCAAATCGTATCTTAGTATAAAACTAATCGCCCAGATGTTGCCAATAAATCCCGTGGCTCATTTTGCCATAC
>JAQFYP010001482.1:0-15419 GCA_034694865.1 Bilobella braunerae
TTTAAGCAGAACCAGGGCTTATGTAACAGGTCCTTGCGTGCCTTGATATGGATATGGTACAGAAATTGGGCCTAGATTTTGAAAAACCGTTTCAGTATATGTAAACCGTTTTTAAAATTATTCATTATCTTGACACATTTTGTAAACTGTTCACTTTTACATTTTTGGCAAACTGTTCTGTTGCTCAAAAGTGTTTAAAACAATTGAGGCTTTCCCGCGAATAACAACATTCTTCAAATTTTGAAAATTTTGAATTGCATAACAACGGATTTGCGAGATTCAGTTAGGGAAATTCCCCCAATTCCCAACCTCCGTAAATTAATATTATTTTGTAAAAAAAAATTATCACTCGGAGTGACATTCCTTCCTAGTTGCCCACTGTGAGACCACGCCTGCTTTTAAAATAACGAAATCTACCTGTCCTTCCATCCACCAAGGTCAAAGGTCAAAATACAGGGAAACAGACTGAAGCGCATATAAAAAATGCGCATGGACCCAAAAGCGGGTACATGCATAATCCCCAAAATAAAAATCTCAACAAAATAATCTCAAAAATAAAAATCTCAACATGATAATAATCTCAACACTACAAAAATATCAAAATTAAAAATCTCAACACGATGATAATCTCAACACCATAAAGATTCTAAAATTAAAAGTATCTCAAAAATATAAAAAGACCACTGCTTGAAAAGTTGTATAGGGTCAAAGTTCAAAACCCATAAACTGAAACGAGTCAAAAAATGCAGTTTCCGCTCGCTAACTCGACCGAAATCAGCTTTTTTTATCCGTTTATGTTTGTAGTTTGTGTATTCACTTGCTAATCAACTTTTAAAACCAAAAACTAACCTTGAAACAGAGCTTTAAAATTAGAAAAAAAAATTGAACATTGACCCCTTGTAATATTTTACCTGGATTTTTATTTTAGAGGTTTTTATGGTGTTAAGATTATCATCGTGTTGAGATTTTTGTAGTGTTGAGATTATTACCATGTTGAGATTTTGGTGTTGATATTTTTGTTGTTGAGAGTTTTATTTTAGGAATTTATGGCCAGCTACCCAAAAAGCGGAGTCGCAAAAGTGCAGGTCCACAAACCGGAAGTGACCAAAAGCGTCAATTTTAACATAACTTGAGTTTAACAACTGCTTCTACTATTTGAGGATATTTTGTAACCACTCAATTATAAGATGTATAACGCATAAAAAGTAACAATATTCTATTATATATATATTATTGGTTTATATTTATTAGGACGTTTAAGTTTAAATTATTATTTTTCAATTTAACAAAAAATTATTTATGCTTATTAGGTTTAGGTTTAATAATACAAATTATGAAAACCCACGGCCCGAAGTCCGGGGGGTTAACCTTGTCCTCACTTGGGTATGTGCCGAGATCGAATCTCGGTGGGAGCAGCCTAAAAAAGTAGTGGTGTGGTAGTGGTGAGTGGAAGCTTGGAAAGTTGCGGTCGTGGTGGTCTTGGGCCGGTATACGTAGGACACTGTTCGGTCTCTGCCTAGATCCTCCTCGGTATTCAACCGCACGTTCACTGTGCAGCAGAAAGCCATTGGCCCCACTCCTCATAACTTCCCAGTCAACTCACAGGCTGATACCATTCTCCCCCACTAACTAGCACAAGGAATCATGTTGACCAGGCCATAGGCAAATGTCAGAGCATCAAAAAAACTATGAAAGCCAATATTACATTTAAAACAGGTTCTCAGAAGGAAATTATTTTGCGCTACGTTTTTGGCCACTACGCTTTTTGTTTCTACGCTTTTGCGACTCCGTTTTTGGATCTATGCATCCGTCTACGAGCCATCTAGTTCTAAAACCTCGCTTAACCTCGTGAAATGCGAGGTAGGCTTTACCTCGCTTTTCACTTCATGGCCATAAACTTACAAAATTTTGAAAATAAATATGCGATTTTTTTTTTGCTTCCGAAAATTCTTATGGAATTTAACGCTAAATTTAAATTTTGAGGTTTCACGCAGTCCCCCCTATAAAACATTTTGGAATTTTGTCAATTCATTGGATAGTTTAGTTCTCAGTGTACTAGTTTGAGTGATGTGAGGAATGAAATGGAAGGTGGAGCACGTGAAATCCCAAAATTTACGTGCTACATCAAATAAGGATTTTCGGGAGCAAAAAAATCGAAATAGTTTTTTCGAAATTTGGAAAAAGTTAATTTGCCTTTAGACTGAAATTGACGGAAAAGAGGCTCTAACAAAGTCACTTTCTGTCTCTGGACATTCGTAACATCCAAATACCAATCTATTTAGTTATTCTTAAAAATACAAGGCGGCTCAGACTGCCAAAAATTTTGTTGATTTTTACAAATTTCTAACGTGGCAACTTGATTTCATTGTTGTTTTTGAAGTATGTTGTTATTCCCGGGAAGGTCAGAATTGTCTGAAAACGGTTCATTTACGTATTAACAATTTTTCCAAACTGCTCATTTGGTTACATATTTCAATATTTGCTCCTCAAATGTTGCTAGGGTAATATTTCCCGCTTATAAAACGCAGAATTTTGAATGCAAATTTTTGGGATTAGCACCTAATTTTAAAATTACGTTAAAGTGGTATAAGTAAATAAGTAAAAGTAATAAATAAAAAAAAAACATTCGTGGCTCGGGCTTCATAAAGGTTGCACTGTAAGTTTTTTATTTTTTAATCCTATTTGACATTCGCCTATAGCCTGGTCAACATGCTTCTGCATTTGCTTGTGCTAGTGAGTTTGGAAGGGTGGTCTCGGCCTGTGAGTTGACTTGGAAGTTCCGAGGGTTGAGGCTGAAAGCTTTCTGCTGAACAGAGAACGTGGGGTTGACCACCGAGGGGCATCTGCTTTGGCAGAGGCCGATCCCTATTTTTTATCCCGAAGGCTCGTAGTCCGAGAGGCTAGGATTCCTCCCATGTAAGCCGTTTGTGCATGTTTTTCACGGCCATATAATTTCGGCTTTTATTATATACTAGTAAAACACCCGTCCTAGCACAAGAAAATTTAACTTTAAGATTTTTATTTAAGTGCGATGCCAAACTCTAGCATTCATCAGTGTGCAGATAATTGTTTGTGTGACTAAAAAGAAAAAGCTCATGAGTGTTGCTCATGATTATTCCCGTCCACTCGCATATAGCGTAGAAAAAAATCTCTCTATGTAAAGTCCAATCCCACTCGCTCCCTCCGTTTGTCACGCACGCTTCGACTTATTAAATAGTATAGATATGGATACATATAAATTATTTTAATATTACGGAGTTTTAAGTTGAGTTTGACGCGCATGCAAAAATAAAATAAATTTCAGTTGAGCCCTGCGCAAGTACCAACAGATCTCCGCGTTGTTTAAGATATGTTTTCTGGACTTCTGTCGTTATCTTGTACAACTGATATGCTATATATATATATAACTAGATTGTCTTTATGTGTTATTGTCGGCTGACACTCAAGGCGCAAAACTTGGATTACGGATTTTGCCCAGAAGGCGGGGGCAAGGCGGAGGAGCAGGCGCAGGCGAGATCAAGGCGTACAATTGAGCAACAGATTGAAGTGGACGGTGAAATAAGGAGACCCTTAGTTTTGACGGGGTGGGGTATTCGATACGGCCGGCCCAAAATCCGCTAGTAACCTGACCCACACGAGACGATAGAGCCGAGAGATTTACTTACAAGGTAACCTTTGTGCTGATGGTCGAGTACAGATAAGTGACCAATATGGTGACTTAGAGTAACCACTTCTAACATGGTTACCACTTGAAATCGTGTGTTAGTCACATATTTGACCTTGGGATGACCTCTGGAAGTGGCGAAGTAAAGCGTAACCTAACCTTGACGAGGCTTACCGTAGTGGACACTATAACCCAAGTGCGGGCAAAATTAGGCCAATCAAAATTAGATTCCTGTCTTTGTCAACAAGGAAACAAGTTCTAAACCTTCGGAACGAGCTGAGGAAGAAACGTAAAAACATCTCTATTACCGAAGACCTATCTGCCGAAACCAGAGAAGAAAGAAGACAACGAATGCACGCAAGAGCATCTGACGGCCGCGCAACACAGAGCATCAACAATTTAAGACCCGTTAGCAACAATGCTAAATCAAGTACGATCACGCGTAACTCATGAGAAGTTGGCAGCCCGTATCAATCAGCAACAAAGGAAAAAATACCTCATTTCATCAATAATCTCAATATGACCTTTCCTTTCTACAACATTACCGGACTACGGAGTAAATCCTCCATACTTTTTAATGAATTACTTATTATTAAGCCGACAATCTTCTGCCTCGCAGAAACAATGCCAAATTTTTAAGAAATAAAAAATGCAAACCTAAGCTCAAGCTATAACCTCTTGACGGTGCCCGGAGGAGGAACTTTATTAATCGGTACTAGGAATGATTGCACGGAAATATGTATTACTCTGCTTAACAAGACTAAAATCTTTTTTTGAAAAACCAAACGAAAGTACTGCTATCCTTTTTTTACCTATCAGATGGTACTCCTACAAATCCAAGCCACAGAAATAATTAGAGTACATGCCCAATATAAACCAAAAGTACAAGTACCAAATTGGAAAGGGAGATGCAAATGCAAGAACCGCTAACGCCAACACCTTTCACGAAACCATTAGAACGAGTAGCGATCAGACCTTAAATAAGAATGGAAAACTCTTCCTGGATCTGCTGAACCAACATGGACTTGAAATTGGCAACGGATCTAGCAATGGAGACACAAAAGGTGAAAATACTTTTGTCAACAGCGCAGGTAGGTCAAGTGGGATTGACTACCTCCTGCATTCAATACCAGCTGCTGAGCTAATTAAGAAGTTTAAAGTACTTTCCCTATCGCACTCGGGTCATTTCCCAATAACGACAACTCTCAATATTGAGACTGCATCCACAATTAACCAACAACCTAGGGAGAAAATCAACCTCCCGCTATCACCTGAAATGCGCCGGGTTGCAGTGCAAAGACTAAACATTTGTATGACAGCTATATCAGAAGACTAGCCAGGATATGTGTCAAATTAGAAACGCAATATCCGACAAGTGTTATGAATTGGATCTCGTCAAACTCGCACGTAATACTTTGTCAAGTAATCCTAAATGGTTCTCAAAGGAATGTTGTTCTACATTGAGAAAAACAATGCGCTGTGGTACTACAGGAGAATAGAAGCATGAAAAACAGCAAAAAATGCAGCGCTTAATTCCTTTTTTGAGCGCTTAAAACACTATCAAAGCCTTTGCGCTACAAAGGAAGAGGAGCAATTCAACAACCGAGTTAATGACTACCAGAAGATGAACCTATAACTTAATTCTGGTAAGAAATCAACTCTCATCGGCCACGGCTCATACAATGAAAAGATGACTTTTGAAATCTGGTAACAGCATTATAGTAACCTGTGCAAGCAGCAACCGCTAAGCAAACCAATACAAAATGTAGATAACATAAACACGGATTCTCGGCTTGATGCTCCAATTAACCCTTTGCAAATACGAATCGTAATCAAAGCACAGCAAATGGAAAATCATCTGGCCCGGACAGAATTCCTAGTAACATATGAAAAACGCTCAAAGGTAAAGCAGTCTGGAAAATGTGAGAGGTGTTCCAAGCAATATTTGATGACGGCATAACACCAGTATCTTTTGCTGAAGCAATTATTGTTGCAGTTCTTAAGAAGGGCACCCTTAGCGACCTAAGTAATTACCGCCCAATCTCACTCTTGAACACAATAACGAAGATCTTCACATCAGTTCTAACGAATCGGCTGTCCAATTGCTGTAAATCATATAACAAGATTTTAAGGTTCCAAAATGGATTTCAGAAAATAAAGTCGACCTTAGACCATATTCTTGTACTCGGTGCTTTGATACAAAAACAGATAAGAAGAAGAAGAAAACTCTTCGCATGTTTCGTTGACCTCGAACCTAAGCATTTGACTCTCGTAACCACAATCTGTTGTGGAACACTCTGACTAATTGTGGGGTGTCCAGAAAATGTGTACGGGTTTTCAGGTCACTCTATTCACTGGCAACTGCAAAAGTTGCCAGTGACCAAGTTGACCAAGTGCCAGTTGCCAAAACTAAGGATTACTCCTATCAAAGTGAGAATTTTTGTTCGACTGGAAAGTTTAGTGAACATGCGGCCAAAGCAATTGGGCATACAGTCGCGGCTGCCTTGAGATCAATCTCAGTTTCCCAAGAACCTTTTTTCTTTCTAGTGCCAATAAGCTTTTACAGTCCATCTTGCACTCATCCACTTTTTACGCTGCTGGAATATGTGGAATTGCGAAATTTTAGAAAAGGTACAACAAAGATACCTCAAAAAAGCAATGGGTATCCCTACTTGCTCTCCTAGGTACTTTGTCAGATTAGAAACCGGCGTCCCACCATACAATTATGAGGTTGCAAAACTGCACTATAACCAATGGTGCAGACATCTGAAAGAAAGCAGAGGCCATCAAAATGAACTAGCACGTGCCGCTTATGATGATATGAGGAAGGCTTCGTTCAAGGACAACTCCGAAGAGAGCAGTAACTGGTGCACCCAAATGAAAAATGTCTTTAGATTGGTGGGAATGGAATGGTTCTGGTTGTAAAACTCGCACAGCCTCTGCTGTTCGAACAGGAAGATCTTTCTCTCAAAGTTAAAGAACGCCCTGGGACAAATGGACTTACAGAGGGCAAAGAATTGAACCAATTTGCCGCACTAGTATAGCCTAACAAGGGGCTACATTACAGGAAAGTTCTACCTAACCAGTAACCTTCCAAAATTTGCTATGACCAGCAATGGTTATTCAGCGATACCCTCTTGAACAATGGGAAATAGGTGAGTCTTTCAAGGATTTTAAGATCTGGATTTAGACTTTGGATTTTCAAATTTTGCGAATCACCTCTTTCATTCCGACACGTACTGGTGGAATGCGACACGAGCTCCAGGGAAAGGGAACGCCTTACAAGCGGAATGACTTCGACAGAGACTACGACTGCCACTGAGCTCCTAATTCAGTCTTTGTCCAAGAACCCAGCTGACAGTTCCACATACAGGAAGTTCCATGTTTTTGGCAACCAAGTGATAGGAGGGTACCAATAGGATTAAAGAATACTTCAAGAAGGCGCAGACAAGAAACCAAAGACATGGAAGAAAACAAAGCTAACAATGTATTAAGATTTAGCCCCCTACATTTTTTTTGACTCATTTGCTTTAACTTGTGCTTTAGTATTTTAATATTTTAAACAAATTATAAGCTATTAACAATTACTAATTGAACGCGGAAGTACATGTTGATATGGGTGAGCCTTCCATCAAATAAATTTGATTGATTGATTATTGTCGGCTGATAGGTTAGTGTTAAAGGTGGTGAATAAAATGGTAAACAGCGTTTTTACAAGAAATGTTGTCACAATGAAAACTTGACGCTTTTCAAATCGGGATTTCTTAAGTTTAGGAAAATTATGCTAAATGAAGTCTTTTTCTGATGTATTTTGATACAATTTTGAGCTGTCAAGTTGAAAACTAAAACGATGTGAAGCATTTGGTATGGGCTGTTTTGCCCAGATTCCCAATGGTAGTTAATCTGTAAATTTAGCTGCTTGAATACTTAATTCTAGTAGCACTCGCAACTAAATTTTAAAAATGTAATCATTAAAATTCAATTAAAAAAATTTGTTAGTTAAGTGCGTCACTATCTTGAAGGGAAAGTAAACTATTTCGAGCGCAACTATTGGTTACGTTTTTTGCACCCCCGTCACAAAATTTTTGAAAAGCTGTTGAGGCTGTGGAAGTTTTACTTGGTTATTTTATGTATTTTATCAAAATAGAATCACAACATGCTAGCCATTATAGTGGGATACAGTAAAAAGAGATCCCTAATAACATAAACTAAAATTAAAATAAATTTTCAATGTGTATTTTGGTTTACGTGGAACCCGTGCCCGCACTCGCCTGCGCCTTTGGGTAACAAAGTTTAACGGAAACATAGTTTCGATTTTGACCCGAAGTATTATTTTCCAGAAAGAGCATCAACAAATTTAAGAAAATGTATACTTTTTCTAGGACGAATTGTAATTTCTCCAAATTCATTTTTTGTACAAACAAGTTAAATAAATAAAATTCTAGGTACTAACATCGATTGCTACTTCAAGCTTTCCTTTATTCAAGTAATTGTGCTAATCCTCAGGGTAATTTCCACTGTAACAATAGTCATCAAACCGGTACTGGTCAGGACCACAAGTGTATAACTCGCTGACAGGGTCGTAGGAGGCCCCAGGGATCGGTGAACAAGTTAGTGCACCGTTGCTCACACTATTGGTGGATGCTTCAGAGCACACGCAGAGGTAGTCCCCATTGGAGCGTGCCCCCTTAGGACACGCGTATGCACCACCACCAATGCTGACTGCGTAGACGTCGTGTTCGCATTTGGCAGGGTTGCCCGTTAGTCTGGTACCATCTGGGCACCTGCACTCACTACCAATAAGGGACAAGGGAGCGGAACAACCGCAGGCACCCTTCGTCTCCACCAAATTGTTGATGCACTTACATTGAACGTTTACTAGCTCCATGAGTGGGGGGCAGCATGGCCCCCAGCTGGCGCTACCCTGTAGGCCGTTGGGGCATTTCCATAACTTTGTATTCTCGTCTAAGTAACTGTAGGTGAACGGTTGGCATTTGTATGAAAGTCCAATTTTGAAGTTGGTTGCCAGGACATCGCCCCTTGGAACTCACAACAAGTTAATTTATTGTGTTGATTTTATATTAGTTATTATATAAATGTATTAAACTATAAATATTATAACTAAATTTTCCCAGTATCCAGCTGTTCATGCATGTATTTCACAGCCAATATATTTTGTATATATAAGACTTTTATTATATTTAACTAAAACGGCTTACGTCAAAGTTGCAAAACTGCAAATTGAATTCGGAGCTGTGCACCACGTATTGGAGATACAAAAACTAGATCTTATTTGACCTTGCGCAAGTACAAACAGAGTTACAGCGGTGCAAGTCAACAGAAGTTTTCTTGACATTTTTGTTATCTTGTAGAATTTTGTGTATTATTGATAGCTTATATTTGTATGTTTGAGGTACTAGTGTCTAATTAATTAGAACGGTAACTGACATAGGGAAGTGCGGTAAAGACATTTTATACAGAACTTTGTCACAGTGGAAACGTGACGTTTGTCAAAGGGGTATTCCTGAATTTTAGGAAAATTATGCTCAACGACATTTTTTCTGACGTATATGGTGACAAGTTTATGCTTCAAATTGAAAACTAAAATGACGCGAAACATGTCTTGTGGTTTTAATAATGCATGCCACCTGATTTACACCGTTTTCTAGAGGCAGTTAATCTGTCAAGGAGAAGTAATTGTTAGCTGCCTGTATAACTAATTGTAGTCGAAAATAAATTTAACAAATGTAATTATTCAAATTTTTAATTTTTGAGATCTGTTAGTGAAATGTGCTGTTCGTCACTCGGTTGCAGGCCAAGTTAAATTTTTCGGTGCCTTAGGTTAGCACAATTCGTGGTTACATTATCTTTACGCACCTGTTACCAAATTTTGAGAAATTTGTTGTAGCTCTGAAAGTGTTACTTCAAATTTGTTTTTCCAAAATGCACCCGAGGCGTCAGCCAAACTTGGATGCGATGAACTGGTAGAGTTGGTGCGCGACACTTCCTTGGCGAGTTCTATGAACTGCGGCGCTGTTCTTCAAAACGACTTAAATGACAATTGAGTGAATAGTACAACATATAAGGCATGTCATTTTGCATGTCTCTGCAAAAAATCTAGGAGATACGCAAACGCTGGCATTGTGGCAAAAAATGGAGCAGTAGTGGGTGGTCTTCTGCATTCTGACCAGGCAACCTACTGCACAACCTTTTGGGATCATGTAAACATCCACTGATTTCGCAGTCTAGTCACAAATACACGTGAATACAGCTTCATGAGCTAGGAAATTCCTTACGGGGAAGCCAATATCCAGGCACTTTTTGCTGCTGAATGTGGATTGGAATCCATAAACATCAGTTCCAATTGATGCTAAATGATGTCAAATAAATTAATAATTAATAAATGTACAATTCTTGTCTTGAAACAATTGGTTTTCTAGTTTAGAAATTGTCTTGCCACTGATTGTGGATGCCAGTATCTTTGTGAGTAGGTGTAAAATGTCAAAGGGTATGGAAATTACAAATAGGTTGGCCAATAGTCTTGAAATAATCCTAAAGACGACCCTCATTTTAATTGTCACCTGCAGGTTTTAGTCAAAAGCTGAGGCGTACCTGACTGGTTGGTGTCTTCCCTTTGTGGAGTAGTCTTGTAAAAAAGCTGATAGGATACGGATAGTCTGATGATTTTGCTTGATGACAACATCTATGCTAATGAGTCCTTCCTTACCTCATCCCTTACATGTTCACCATCCACTTTGCGACTGTCAAATAACGTCGGTTTTTCCTATTTATTCTCTCTTAATCATTTGAAAACAAGTTTTAGATTCTGGAATTTAACTAATGTTGCCCAAAAGATGGTTTGCCCAAAAGATGAAAGATGGTTTGAGCCTGTGAGTCCACTCACAGGCTCAAACCATCTTTCCTCACTAACTAGCAGAAACATGTTGACATATTCTTAGGTAAATGGCAAATAGCAATGAAAATATTTTTAGTTCAATGATAATTTATATATGCGGATTTTCTGGGCAATGAACGTAGGGTTGACTACCAGACTCATGCAGAGACCTAAACCACCTTACAGCTACTGACTAAAGTTTCCTCCTCGGCTGCAATTTTCCAAACTTGCACTCACTGCTAACATACCGCCACTTTTTTACGATTCTGAAACAGGGAGTCGATCCCGCCCGTCACCTACCCAAGTTATGGAAGGCACCTAACCGTAACCTCCCCCCCGGACTATGGGCCGTGTACTAACAAAATTTATTTGACTTTAAACAGTATTCAAATATTTGTATTGTATGGCAATTATTTTACCTTAGAAATTGTTTTTGGATAAAAAATGCATGTTCGGAAACTGCACTGGCACCAAGTTTGAAATTATGAATTAATAACGAATTGTTAAAGTAAACTTAGTCATACGAATGCGGTCAAATGCATAAATTTCACTGAATTCCTAATTTTAGGAGCTAGTGGTATTATGAAATAATTTCATCGCTGTTTTCCTGATAAACGTATGGAAGCATCAATTGTTTATTCAATTTTTCACTTTTAGTGAAAGTTAACCATCCGTATACTCACTCCATATCTATACATGCTTCTTGAGTACCGACATATGACGCTACCTGGTTAGCACCACAGGCGTATTGGTTTAGAGTTGCGTTGTAAGTTGCCCCTATAATTGGTTTGCATAATAAAACATTGCCGTTGATAACCGGATTGGAATCACCCAAACACATGCAGAAGTTTAAGCCATCACCCATTGGCGATGCACCCATGGGGCAGGTGAATCCATCTCCAACAATAATTGCGTATTCGTAGGGCTCGCATCCGTTGGACTGCAGGCTTGTACAATATGGGCAAACGCACACATTATCAGTAATTAACATTGGAGCGGAACAACCGCAAGTACCAGTAGTCTCCACCAAATTGTTGATGCAGGTGCAGGTACCGTTAACTAACTCCGTGAGTGGAGGGCAGCATGACCCCCAGCTTTGGCTACCCTGAAGGCCGTTCGGGCATGTCCATAGTTTGGTCGTCACGTCAAAATAACTGTAGCTGTACGGTTCACATTTGCATAAAATTTCCAATTCTGACGTTTGTATCCACAATGTCGCCCCTTGGCACTCACAGCTGGTTAATTAATTGTTTTGATGTTATAATAGTGATGACAAGTTAATGTATTTAACTATAGATATTTTAAAAAAATTCCTGAGAATTGTCCGAGTTAGTCTAATGGTGCAAGAGCTTCTATCTCTTCATACCAGCCAATCTGAGAACGCAGGTTAAAACTCCCAATAAATTTCAAGAAAATGCTTGCTATTGTTTTGCCATTGTAAAATTACCTTGCCTCTGACTGGGTATACCCATATCTTTGTAAGTTCTTTCCTTCCCTCTCATATCAATTTACCCGTCTTGCGGGTATGCCAAATAACGCGCGCTTTTCAAATATATTCCCTCATGTTAAGCATAAACACATGTTTCACGGCCTTGTAAATACATCTATCGTTAAATTAGAAGTAGAATGACTTACGCATGAGTTGTGGTGTTGCAGCCCGAAACCGGGCACGAGGCATCGGAGTTGCAAAAAATGGGCTTGAGTGGACCTTGCGCAAGTACTCCAACCAGATTTACGGCGGCGCAGCTCATGATAAGCCTTCTTAGCATCTTGTGCAAAAACAGGTATTGTATATATGTGATAAATAAATTTTGTAAAAATATTTATTTATAATTTTGTTTTGGGTTTATACCGTTGTGCTGATGGTACCAATACGTTTTTAAATAAAATGGGACTGACAATTTAACATTCGGTAATGGCTTTTATACTAAACGTTTTAACAATGGAGACTAATGCCTGATTCTCACTTACCGTACCGGGTCGATGCTGCAAGGGAAAAATACCGTGCAGTTTCTTATAATTAAAAATTTTTAGTTGCTTAGGGAATTTTAGTAGCTAAAAAACAAACTTGTTTAATTATAAGAAACTGCACGGTATTTTTCCCTTGCAGCATCGACCCGGTACGGTAAGTGAGAATCAGGCGTAAGTTTGCCAAATTGGGATTTCCAGTTTAAGGATAAATTATACTCAACGGATTATTTGACGTAGTTGGGTAAGTATTGTGCTGAAAAAGTAAAATTAGAAAAAAGTGAAGCGTTTTGAAGAGTTTAAATAATGCATGAGACATGATTTCCAATTTTAGATAAATGCATGGAGGAGAAGTAATTGTTTTGCTTGTATAACTAATTGTAGTCGCAAGTGAATTTGAAAATTTTTGAACATTTTAAAACTATTTTATGTCCGTTAGAGAAGTGTATTGTCCGCCATTCGGCTGCAGTCAAGGTTAAAACTTTAAGCATGCCGTGAACTTAAAATTGCCAAATACCGGTTGACAAATTTAAAGATATTTAAATACGTTTTTCTTTCTTTCGCGCAATACCTCATACCCATACGTGGTAACATTTATCATAAAGTAAAATTAAATTTTCAAATGAAGTTTAGAGCTAGTTAGACTCGATCGCATGCTCGCACACCAACTTCCAATTTAGGCCAACACTTTTAACTCAAACACAAATTTTGTTGACCACCACATTACTTATGATATAATTTTTTACCTAATTTATATATTTATATTTATAAGGTAGATTATGAAGTAAGGAATAGCAAAAAGTTTTAACCGTTCATATTGAGATCTTGCTCTACTTCGAATTGAATATTTCACATGCCGATATTAAACAAAAATAAATTAATGTTAGCTTACAAGAGAAGTAATAGCGCGTTGTTTGACCGTCATGTAAGCTATTGGTGTCTTTCTGCACCAGACTGAATTCACAAAGTATAGCTTAGACTTTGCAATTTGTTAGTTAACGTCATTTGTGTGGAACCCTCGTTTTTAAAACACTTTCTGTTACAAACACTCTTATTATACAGACCGTAAGACCAAACGATTTGTCTTAACATTTTGTTTGGAGCATGCTACGGGCCCACATCCAATCGGCCTTAAATCATTTACCTTACTAACAATGCAGTACTATCGTATACGTACTTTGCAAAAAGTAATACTTCCGACTACTATCTTTCGCATACCAACCCAAGATCATCCTCAAAAACCGAAAATTTCCAAGCTTCCACTCACTGCTACCACTACCATTTCTTTTTACTGTGCGGCTGTTGAAAGTCCATCCTGGCACTACCCGACCTAGGACAAGTTTCCTAACCACCCGCATTCTGGGTCGTGGTCAATAAGTTATAATGAAAAAAAAAGCAAAGTGCGTGCAAAAGAAAAGTCTCTGTTAAGCCTCTTTGGAAGCAGAGAAGCCAAAAGCGGCGGTTGCGGACGGAGTATCGTCATGAAAGTGACAAAAATATGAAAAAAATTGGACATTAAAACAAATTTGAACCACACTTGGTTTCCGGGTTCATCTTTTAAATTCGGCTTGCACGTAGCAAGAAATCAGGAACCGAGTTTGGATTTCCGTAAAATGCGGATCATCTTCCGTTTGTTTTGGAATATTCATTTGCTGATTCAAAAATAGGTGCATAATTTTTCAAGGTCTTGTTTGAAAAACACCAAAAATTAACAACTATGACATCCAGAGTTACAACTTGTCTTTAAATCTTGGTAACGGGTATGTGCCCACTTAAAACCGAGTCAACCTCAAAATTTTAACCTTGATGTAGCCGAGTGACTCAACTTCTCTAGCTGATACAAACATAAAAAACAAGTTTTTAATAATTTGATGTTCCAAATTTAGTTGCGACAACAATTAAATATACAGGCAACACAATTACTTCTCCTTCATAGATTAATCTAAACTAATGCATTATTAAAATTCTAAACAAAGCTTTACTTCCCAATTTTAGATTTGTCAGCACAGTGTTTAACCAAATACGCCAAATGTTTTGTTGAGCATATTTTTCTGCATCAGCGTCAGGAATAAAAATTTCATACAAATGAGGATCGTTCAGTTACACCATTTCGGACCATTTTTAATTTTCCCCGATGCCGCAAACACGTCCAAGACGTGACCAAAGCCAAAGCGTGAAAACGAAATTGAGGACAATTCAGATAGCTGAAGATAATTATTTTTCGCTGATACTTCCGTTCAAGAATATTCAAAACGTTAACGCAGAATCTTTGAGTAGAGTGCTGGGGGACTCTTGTACAAATTCCTCTGTTAAACTTGCCGCTACAGTTTCCCTTTTTTTGCAAGTAAATTTTATCCAACCTCCGAGAGCCGACTCCTCAAATCAAAAACTAAAATTCCCCAAACACACCTACCAGCCGATCTCTGAGCCGGCCCCTCAAAAATTCGAACCCGTGATGTTCGAGTTAAAATCAAGGCAGCTCACTATTTGACCAAACCTCACTTGTTTAAAACTGCTATAAAGTAGTTGATGATATAGAAGCCTAACAACTCACCACCAACCACCGACCCCATTTTCTTATTAGTAATGCGGAAATGAGCTTTGTATTGATACTACTGACTCCAATTCTTCGAAGAATGTGATTTTGTATTTTAGTCACAAGTTGTAGTTGTTTTAGATGCCAATCTATTGCAGTTGGGCAAGGATTAGGAATGGGAGAAGGTTTTGGTGAAGCCATCTATTTTTAGGAAATCCATTTCTTAGATTAATGTAAAATAGGTTAGATCAAATAGGTTAAATAGATTTTTAAAGAGAATTTTTTTTTGATGCTATTTGACATTCGCCTAAGGCCTGGTCAACATATGCTCAACATATGATTCTGTGTGCGAGTGA
>JAQFYP010001483.1:0-15417 GCA_034694865.1 Bilobella braunerae
TCCAAAACCAGGGCCTTCAAACGAACGGAATGAAAGGCGAAAGTAGCGGGAGGAGTTGAGACGGAGGAAGAGGCTGAGGCCGTACAGGGGCCTTCAAGGGCTCCAAAACTCGGGCCTTCAAGGGCTCCAAAACCAGGGCCTTCAAAAGGACGGAAGAGAAAGGCGAAAATAGCGGGAGGAGTTGAGCCGGAGGAAGAGGCTGAGGCCGTCCAGGGGCCTTCAAGGGCTCCAAAACCCGGGCCTTCAAGGGCTACAAAACCCGGGCCTTCGAAGGGTCGGCAGCGAGAGGCGGTAGCAGCTGCAGAAGTTGAGGATGCCTCGGGTCTCTACTGCTGCTCATTGACTGATCCTGAGACGTCTGAGAAGTGCACCAAGAAGTTTTCGAATAAGAAGTCCTTCAAGAGGCCCCAGAAGGACCACGCGGCCCGTGAGAAGGACGAGCTAGTCTGCCCAAAGGGATGCAAACGCAAGTGGCGCAATGTACCAACGCAAACAACTTCAGTGAGTAATTTAGCATTCTCCACTAACTTTTGCTTCATTCAAGAGTAGAAAAATACAAAAGATATTTAGTTAATTTAGAAAAATACAAAAGATATTTAGTTAATTGAGATTGTCATTGACGTCGCTAATCATGAGATATTATTTTCTAAAAAAAAGTAGCAAATAAACCGATTTATCGTTTTTTTATGTCATTTAGGGGATCATCTCGCTGTGCAGTTAAAAAAGTTTCACAATTGGTGCCCTATTTTCCCCCAATATTTTTGTTTCACGGAAATATGCTAATAGCAATTACACAAATTTGAATTTTATACATTTTAATACTTAATAATTTAAATTTAAAATAATTGGCTTAATTATTTCACGCGCAAAAATTAAAGTCAAGTTTAATTCAACTTTTCCAATTTCAAAATATTGCGTGGCGGGAAATTTTTAATTTCAAATTTCAGGCTGTGAAAAACAGCGTGCTTATCTTCAAAATTAAAAAAAGTTATTTCTAGTTAATGTAAATTATTAATTAATTACAATAATTAATCATTGATTAATTGTGCCACCTGAAATTGAATTTCTGGGTAAGTAATAGTTAGAAATATAATGCATTTTGTTCACAGTTTTCACTTAAGTTTTTTTAAACAAGATTTCAAAATCAGATTTTCAAAACAAGCTTTTTTTCTATCTGAAGATTTGAACAAAAACGATTGTTAACGAGATTTTTAGTTAAGTAGATGTTTTTGGAAGGCGCTGTACACTGTCATTTTCTTTAGTTAGTTGATTATCTTTCAATACTTAAATAGAGATCAACACAAAGTGATTTTTAACCTTTTAATCCTTTTCTAATTTTAATCGTTTTTAAATCCAGTTATTAATTACTCTCATTCTTTTAGTTTCAGATTTGCAAACAGCTGACGAAGTCACAATGGGCAAGTGTCATTTTTTAACACAATTTTCAATTCCTAAATTGAAACAAAATTTTGAATTACTCAAATTGTCTAAATTTTCAATTTTCAAAATTGTAAACACTCTTTCATTTTCTAATTAATCGTTTTATTTTTTCTAGGCCGCAAAGCCAACAAGAACAATGAAAAGTCGTCAAGCACGTCAAAAGGTAAGTGTCAATTTTGAAGAAAAGTTTAAGTTTAATGTGTCGTATTGGAAAAATTGTGCTTTAGTGGAATGACTCAGAATTTAATGAAACTTTTTTTATACACTAATTGAACTATTCTGAACACGAATATGAAAGAATTTTCTTCCGGAAATGAAAAACAAAAAAGGTAGAAATTTTTGAAAATTTCAATTTCCCATGTTAAGTGCATGAGAAAAAAAAAATTTTTGCCAATTTTTTTTAACCTAAACTTAAACCTAAACCTAAACCTAAACCTAAACCTAAACCAAAACCTAAACCAAAATGAAAAAATATAGTCCAATAAAAAAAATTCTCCCACACAGTTTGCATTGAAAATTGACATTTTCAAAAATTTATAACTTTTTTGTTTTTATTTCTAGGAAAAAATTCTTTCATAATCGTGTTCAGAATACTTCAATTAGTGTACAAAAAAAACGTTTCATGAAATTCTGAGTCATTCCACTAAAGCACAATTTTACCGTCGTATTTGAACAAAATTTTGATTTTTTTTTAATTTCTAAATTTTTAAAAAAATTTTCATTTATTAATCGCAATGTTTTGCTTAGGTATAACCTAAGTCCACGAAGGATGCACCATCAAAGAAAAGTAAGAAATTGATTTTCAAAACTAGATTTCTAAAACATGGGTTTCGAAGCAAGCTTTTCAAGAGAAGCTATTCAAACAAGATTTTTCAAACAAGCTTTTCAAAACAAGTTTTTCAAAACAAGCTTTTCAAAACAAGTTTTTCAAAACAAGTTTTTCAAAACAAGTTTTTCAAAACAAGTTTTTCAAAATAAGCTTTTCAAAACAAGCTTTTCAAAACAAGCTTTTCAAAACAAGCTTTTCAAAACAAGCTTTTCAAAACATGCTTCAGAAACGGAAATGGGTATATCCCTTATTTTACATACAATAAAAAGCTATTAGGGTATCAATGACTCAAGTGACGCCTGACTCTCTCCCCACAGCGCACTGACCCCCACGGTGAGCACACAAAACCGAAAATTCGGAATTTCGCTAATTTTGCATAAAATCCAAGGTCCCGTGAGCTCTAGTTTTTGCAGTTGTCATCGCAAAAACCTGTATTTAAAACCTGGAGAGAGCCACATTTGGGCATGATAGTTTCACTTCTGATCTATTTCGGGAGTCTTGGCGAATCCCGAAACAGATTAGAACAAAAGTGGAGAGTGCAGATTTGGCTTTCTCCGAGTTCCCACATTCTGAGGGTTCTTCCCTCCTTCAGAGCGGAAGAGCCCTTTTTCCATCCAAGTACCCACGACCGAGCCTACAAGGAACCTTAGGGTGAACAGCGCATTAAACAAGAACCATGACCTTCAAGCATACCCTCAGGGGTTGTGTCAGTAAGTGACTTATTGCATATTAGCGGTTGTAGAGGGGGGCATACACCTAGGAGCTACGGACCTGGAGTCTGACCACTCCGGGAGTAGCTCATGCCTTGGATGCTACACTAGCAGCCTCGCTCCAATCTTTCTACACAACCCAGTTAGAGGGAGAACCCAATCTAGTCCATCGAGAGGTCACTTCATGGTCAACTTGGGGCGAACATGTCGCGGAGTAGCCGTAGATGGAGAAATGTGGACTACCGCTGTTGCTGTCACCTCTCCAGTGACCGGGGTCTCACATTTGGTGCCCGATGCAGTGTGTCGCCATTGGGGACACAAGATGGCCATTATTGAGCTTACAAAAAACTACATGTAAGAGAGAAAGCAACTAAACTGAAGTCCACATGGTAACAACTAATCAACTAATGAGTAGGAAAACAACATTTATTGAAAACTTAGTACACATTATTAATATAATAACGACAAAATTGCATCCAAAATCAGTTATTAACTAGTGAACGAGATTTTAATCATCTATATTGAGTGCGTTATTTGGGTGTGTTGTGTATACCAATTAGTAAATAAAAAAAAATCTAATTAAATTACATTAATAGTGAGAACACCTAATAAAATAATGAAACACCGGCATGGAATAAGTTAATAATAATTCTCAATAAAAATATCAGCTGGTGTACCTTTTCTAAGAAGAGTCTAAGAATAGGACACATGAGAAATTTCTGTGTTTGAGTGTAAAGGTTGAGGGTTGTAAAGGTTGTAAAAATACAACTGAGGTAGAGAACGCTAAGAAATTTGTGCAAATGCTGACAAGGAAGAAGGGACAAATTTGAGTTGAAAGAAAATACCTGTATTGAAACCAAGCAAGAAATTTGTCTCCATACAGGTCCGACTAAATATATTCCTATTCCAACTAAACCTTCCACATTTTTTCTCCTCTCTTACTTCAAAAATGAACAACTATTCAGCTACAATGAAAATAATATATTTCAGAATATTCAAAAACTATTATTTAATCACAAGAATCATTTTCACGCAGTACAAACAAATCAAAAAATATGAATTGTAACGTATATTTATTTATTTTAATATTTTGATTAGTCTGAATTATATTAAATGTGGTACATTAGGTTTTGATAAAGCACGGAAAATATATTACATCAGTCTGCATTGGCATGATATAAAAATTATTTTGACAATTTTGAAAAGTAGCTAATTTTATTTTACGAGTAAGGAAATGAAGTTAAAGGGCCGTTGAAATTTGGAAAAGGAAAGAAATATTTTTTACGGGTCCATGACAATCATATGAAAAGTAAGGAAGAATTTTGCGTTCATGCTCTTCTGGGTTAGGGGAATGAGAAAAAGTGGAAAACCTGGAAAGTAGAAAATGGGAAATTCTCAATGTTCAAAAAATTTAAAAAATTTAAAATTGATTGTAAATTCAGCAATCTTTCTTATTTTACTTTAACTTCATCAATGAGATTTAGATCAGTTCAAATGAAATTTGAAACTATTCTCACACACAAACAGAGGTTAACATTGGGTTCAAAGAAAAAAGAATTGACAAGATTAAAAAAGCCTTCAATATCCAACTGTTAAAGAATATTCATTTGTGCAAGAGCATTAAAACAACTCTTTTAATTCAAATTTAACAACAGACTTTGTACCCAGCGTTAACTAATCTTAAACAATAGTCATAATAGTGCCAATTTAATTAGGAAGGAAAACCTTTATTCAGTAAATGAATTGCCTTAAGTTATCATAGATCAGATAGTAAAGTTTGAAATAGCTAAAGCTGTAATCAACCACAGAAAGAACACCGTTCTAATTTTTTTGAATTTCTATAAAATTCGGAAAAATTTGAGGAAATATCTTAGGTTGCATCGATTGGCTTCATATTATTCTAAATCAAATGAATTAACAATGCAGCTAAACATACATTCTTAAATTATTTTAAAATGATTCATGGTTCAGAGTCATACTGAAACTTACTACAATTTTTTTTTTCAAATTATTCGATTGGAACAAATTACTCCACCTCAACTTCCCCAGTAGGGGCGACAATTTTCGAAAGCTGGAGGAACTTGAGAACAGCAAAACATAAAATACGTAATCATAGTGTATTGTTTTGCAAAAATACAAAGGCAAAAATGGCGAAATGGCTTCCTGTTCGCGTGACGGTGTAACCATCTTTGTACTTAGAGACATAGTAGGGTTCAGATAATTTTTTGTGTCGCAACCGTCTGTATCCGTATTTCCAATCCGAGAACCGAACTGCAAAATCCGCTTTGGCAAAAGGGTTGGCGTAACTCGGCTTCAACATTTCATGAAGAATTTCCAGAATTCCGGATTGCTTTTTTGTACGTTGGAACAAAGTCGCTTCATGACGTGTAACATAAATATCGTTGGTTCCAATATTTATAGTCCAGTAAGGATGAACAGCTCCATCAGCAAAAGAAAACCAGTGCGCAACTCGAGATTGTACTTTTGTAAAATGGAGGGGCAACAAAGGAATTATGTGGACACCTTGAGGGTACAGATTCCTAAATTGAAAATACAGAATATGGAATTTCCAGTTAAAAAGACGAGAAAAAATTAAGAATCAATATTCAATTTTGTCCAGAAGTATCAAACGGCGTAGCAAAATGTTACTGGAACATGGAAGCCGTGTATCCGACAAACATACTGATTCTAAAACTTGATCTTACTTTTCAAAATGGGGAGTGAAATTTTCTCTCTCTTCTCGCCGTTGTTCTATCACTATCAGAGAAACTTAAAATAGAGTTTTAGAGTTTAATAGAGTTTTCAGTTCTAAAGTGCAACAGTTTAAGTTTCAAAATTCTTTGAATCAACGATATGTATCTACCATACATTGCAATAACATAATACCGTTTCGTTCAATCAATAAGTCAATCAATCTTTTATTGAAGCAAAGTGATTCCAAAACATGTAATGGAATTACTCTGGATTATACCGAGGTGAACTGGGACGATATACGTGTTCCGGTTTTTTAGCAGTACTGGGTTCGTCATCAGTATCGACGTCTAGATCCAAACTATTTGGATGATTTCTTTCCCTCCATTTTTTTGTTTTCATAATTTCTGAACAATGAAAGCTGTAAAAGTTAAGAGTCCAGTGTTGCTCAAAAAGACACATTACAATTTACCCCAGTATAAAATTTACACCTTTCCAGAATTCCATTGCATCGGTAAATCCAGAAACGTAACATTCAAAACCCTTGGCATTGACTTTCGCCGTGATGACTTCCTGGTCCTTGTCCCCAATGCGTTCATAACCAGTTTGCAACTTCCGGAATAATCGTTTATACTCATGTTTAACTTGTTTAAGACGAAAAAAGCGTCGAAGGATTGTGTCCAGAAATTTCAGAATTTCAAATGTAGACGTAATAGCGAGTTTTCCGTAATGCAGCAAAACTTTGGAGTCGGTAGCTTGGATTGTCCAGGTAGAATAATCCGTAAAAGGAGGGAGAAATTGGTGCATGCGAAGTTGTTCTTTCGACATTGTCATTGGCAGGAAAGGTTCCACGGTTCCACGTTCCCAAACATGTACGGCATCTGAGAAATGACAAAAAATAAAGTAAATTGAAGAAGATTTTATTTACAATTTCACAGCATACAAAAATTATTCAAAACAAATCTTAATTTCAGATAAATAAAAAATAACAAATCACAAAAAATCTTACCTTAAGTAGTTTTAATTCAGCAAATCTTTCAAAAAGTCTGAACTCCGTTGAAACAAATTTTAAAATAAATTTAACACTTTATGATGCAAGGGCATTCAGACTGTATGTACGTCTGAAAACAACAAGAGACAAGAACAAATTATCAAAACTTCTCACCCTCTTTTATTGTCAACTAGGAACACTCTATCTTCAACACATATTTCAGTCAAATATCAAGTAATGAAAGCGAGCAGCTTGGGAACATTTTAAAGATTCTTTTTTTTTTCAAATACAGGCAATTTTTCACAAACATTACAATACAAATTTAGATCATTCGAATGCAATATTATTGATTGCACTATAATAAAGTCTGTTAAGAATTGCTCTGAATCAATAAGACATTGACTGTTAAAAGCCAATTGATGTACGAGAAAGCTATTTTGAAGAGTAGTAACTTTAAAAAGTTTACCATAAAGGTATTTAACAGCAGTAGTATACGTAATTAGCAGACTAGACAACATTACATCAACTCGTTGCAGAAATTCATTGGGATTTGGAATTCAATAGAGTAAGTTTTGTATAAACCAATTTGGATCAACATATCTTGAATATTCAGGCTCCTTAATCTTGAATCGCTTAGTGCATTTTGTACTGGAACCATCCAAAGAAACTCTCCAATGTACAACCATATTTCTTGGTATTCCATTATACTATTCAAATGGCTGGAATCTCGAATTGTAGACACCTTGAAGACGAGGGAAGTAAGGCATCTGACAAAAAGGTATTATGTTTGAGGGAATTATGGACATTAGTGTAGCAAAATAAGCTTATAAGTTGTAATAATTACCTTAATAGATATTTGGGTGTGAAGTAATAAAGTTGGAGAAATGAGAATCCTTTCCAGGTTCTCGATTGCGTTGCCCTTATTTGGAGATGCGTGGGACCCTCCAGAGATCTATTTCAACTCCACGTGTAATTACAACAAAATGGCCAGAGTTCAACGGCTTATCTGCTAAACCACGGAAAGGGTCCTAAAATAGATAGAGCAAAAAATCAAAACACTTAGACGCAGGATGGTTTGTTTAAAAGAAAACGAGTTCACACACGTGCGTTACTTTTCAGAATAGAAAGATCTGAGGGGGAAGAACAAAGTCGTTTGCAATCATGTTCCAAATTAGCAAACCAATGATAGCAAAAGAAGGTGGAGTCTGTACACGCATATTCGAGAATTTTAGCAACAGACGCTTGAGTAATATTGCGCCATGCTCCCCATTCAGTACATCTTTCCAAGAGACGTTACTCAGCCTATCAAAACTAAATATAACTTTTTACTTCACATTGTTAACAATACTTCCTGCTGGGGAAAAGGGTTTGTAGTCGAATTGTCAAAACGCTGGATTGAATCAAAGCAAGTTTACCATACGCTGAAATTTCCCTGCTATTTGGGTTTGATACAAGTGGTTCCCGTAGAATCAGATCTTGCGGTTATAAATTTGGTTGCTCAACGCCACCCAAAAGAGGAGGTGCCAATTTGTTACCTCGCTTTGGGAAAAACTTTGGCACAAGTGCGAACTTTAGTTCATTTTTCAGAAGTTACCATTCACGCACCCAAGTTAGGAAGCGGGTTAGCAAAAGGCGATTGGACAACTATAGAAAAAAATTTTGAACGAAGGGATCTGTAATCACGACAACAGACTCCGGATTTACATCCCTGGGCAGAGATCACTTCCGCTTCATTTTCCATTGACAACTTTTCGAATCTCCCTGAAAGGTACAAAAACATTATTTAATTAATCTACTTTTTTCTTTTTGCACAACAGTAGCTCTTACCCTTGGCATTAAGAATTTATTCAAGCAAAGCTTGACCGCCTTTAAAATATAGTTACCGAAACTTTCAGGGGCGAAGAAGAAAGATGTACTTTCAATTTTGAGTCGCTTTGAATTAGCTTGTCATGCTAGTATTATTAAGCACGCAGATTGGGCTATTGTACTTAGCTGTCAGTTAGAAGCGACAGCGCAAACCTGGAATACTCTGTATCTAGAGAATATTGTAAGAGGCGGAGTTCCTACAAATGTTACGTTTGGTATGTTAAAGTCAGAAATGATGAAGGTGTTTGGTGTAGCGGACTTGGTATCAGCAGAATTCAAATATAAGGATCGTAAACAGTCAGTTAGCGAGTCTGTAGAAGATTATGCGTTTGATCTTTTGAAATTAAATTCACAAGCTGAACCATCAATGACTGAGGAAAAGCGAGTAAAATGGCTCATTAAAAATGCACGCCCAAATTATTTGAGTCAAATTTCATTAATGAAACCATAAACAACTGCGGAATTTTTTGAAATTGCAATAACAATTGATGATATTGCTCATCAAAGGGATATTAACGTCCTTAATAACGTTTTGCAACAAAATGAAAAAATTGGTGATCTTTCAAAGAATTGTGAAAAATAGAAATCATGTTAGCATCTGTCCAACCACCAACGGGAATTCAGGCCAAAATAATAGCAATAATGACAATTTATTGTAAGGACCACAAATGTTTCAACGCGCGCAAGGGGATACTTATAATCTGCCTAAGCGTAATCCTTTGGGTCCTGAATTTCCACGAGAACAAATTTGTAATGATTGTCATACTGCAGGGCACTAAACTAATCATTGCTCACAAACAAAGTGTTTTAGGTGTTGTTCATTTTGGGCATGTTGCAAATAATTGCCAAAAGAACAAATATTGTCCATTGCACATTACTTCTGCTCATGATGCTTCGGAGTGCAGAGTGCGCTCCCAACAAACAGATTCAGGGAGAGAAGATAATGAAATGTGGTGCTCTTCTTATAAATCTCGCACACATAATGATGCAAAATGCAATACAAAAAACGAGAGAGGGGGAATTTCTTCTTAGGAAAGCGTTCTTTTACGAGAAACATAGGTTACACAACCAACTCACTTTCTCCAGCATCTATAAAATTTGAGGGTTACCCAACCAGAGCTGTTTCGTGGGACATTGTTCTTCAGGAAGAAGACAATAAACGAGATAGAAAATTGCAAAATTAAACTGTATTACCCTATTTTAAAACTTATATTATGGAGCCCACATATGGGATTACCTCTATTTTTTAAGAATTCCAACCACAGAATGATAAATTAAACATTCCTGATACACACACATCTGACATTAAACATGATGCACAACAAAGTTTTATTGATGAAACACTACCAGATTTTCATAGTAATCAATTATCAACGGAACTTTACGCTAAACATTTAGAGAGTTTAGAGACCACTATAAATCCTGATTTAACAACTCATTAAAAACAAGATCTTAAATATATTTTAGTTGAGTTTGCGGACATTTTTGCATATAAAACACAAATAGGGCTTATTAAGGACTACAAGCATTATATCTTACTAAATCCTGGAAGTAAACAGTTTAGGCACACACCTGTCAAACGCACTGCAGCAGCTCAGGAATTTGAAAAGAAAACAGTTGAAGAATTTTTGCGCTCGGGATAAATTTGCAGAAGTAATAAATCATTTGCATCTTGAACAGTTATGGTACAAAACGCGATTACCGGGGATGATGGTAATAAAACATGGCGTTTTTGTATAGATTATACGAGCCTTAACAAATTAATTCAAGTTGTGGAATTTAATTTAATTGGGATCCATACTGTAATTAATTGGCTCTCGGAAAGGAAGCTCAAGTATGTCAGTATAGCGGATTTGGCTAAAGGATATTTTCACGTTAGATGAAGCATCTAAATACCTAACAGCTTTCGTAGTTTCGTAGATAGTTTTTATGAATGGGAGGTCATGCCATTCGGAATTAGGTCCGCTCCGGCCTCTTTTAAAAGAGTTTTGAATAAAACAATTGGCGATGCTATATATAGAATGTTTGCTGTGTATTTGGACGATTTGATTTGGGCTAATTTGGAATTTGAGGAACATCTTCTGCATTTGAAAGTAGTCTTTGAAAAACTTAGTGAAGAAGACTGCCGTGACCTCCAAGATTGTGAACCTGAAAGTTGAGTGGTGCTTGCTCAAGGCACCACTCAAGAGTGAGAAAAATGTGTTTGTTCAATGTGGTGAATGGATGGGCCTGTAAGGCCAAGAAAGAAATTGACCTTTGAATTTTAAGTTTAATGTTTTAAAAATCATACCAGCAGCGTAACTGGCAGGGAAAATTTTGAAAGCGCTGTACAATTGGGCAGAGTTCCTGCTTGGTTAAAAATGTTTTATTTAAATGACTTAAGACTACGAAGGGTCACAATATTATGTAGGGGATATTTGGAGTAATCCTAACATTGGTTTTGAAAAGCTATGTTTGCACAATAAAGAAAATGTAAATTTTGGAGTTGAAATCAAATTTTTTGGAGTAAGTTAAAGGGGATTTTGTGTTGAACAATGAAAAGAGATTAGGCCAAATTCTAAGAAGGTAAGGGATTACACGTGTAGTTGAGTTTCAAAAGGAAACACAATTATAGATTTGAAAACTTAAAATTTTGAAGTAGCGAGTGTTCGCAACACTTATGTTAGAGGGGCCAATATTGAACTTTCCATTTATAAATGCAAATTTGGTTACCAGGAAATCAAATTCCTTGGCATGATAATAGGCGTTGATGGGTTAAGGCATGATCCTTAGAAAGTTAGAGCCATATTTCTGAAATACCTTATCCTAAGTCAGTAAAACAGGTTCAGGCATTTTAGTGGCTGTTAATTGGTTTCGAAGATCAATAAATTTATTATTAATTACACATTTACTGTTTTTACAGATTCACTCTCGTGTGCGCAAGCGCGCTCTGCTTTAAATCCAACGAAGCTAATTAACATTAGAATAACGCTGTGGGGTATGACTTTAATGGATTACGATTTCAAAATTAAATATAAAAAAGGGGTAACGATGAATCTTCCTGATTTTCTTTCTAGAACACCATTGAATGAGAATTTAAACGATCTGGCAGAACTCACAGTACCAAACATGGTGGAAGTATTTTTTGAACATTTGGGATTTGGCAAATTGCGTATGCGCTTATCTAGAAGCTATTACTGGCCAAAACAAAAACAAGATTTGGCTGAACATATTATTAGTTGTGAAGAATGTGGCAGATTTAAAAGGAATTACTCCAAGGAAGCAGGATTAAGAGGGTCTTTACCGATTGCGCTTCATCCATTTATGGGTGTGTCTAGTGACACAACGGGACCATTCAGAGAAAGCGGGGGATATATGTATTTTATGAATATCATGTGCTTAATGTCCAAATATACAATACTAGTTCCCATGAAAACTATAACCGCAGAAGAAACTGCACAGATTTTTGAAAATGAGCTTTTTCTAAAATATTGAACACCAAAATATATTTTGTGCGATAATGGTACAAATTACGCTTCAAAGTATTTTGAATCTCATGCAAAATTATTCAAATGCGCGATACGAAAGATTACCTATTATAATAAAGAAGGGAACGCATAAGGTGAACTCATTAACTCCACAATTCATAAGATTATCAATTTTGTGAATGAGCATCATTCAGATTGGATAAAATATGTCAAAACGATGAATTTTGCAATAATACAACACCGCTTAATATTTATCAAATTGCATGAGTAGATACGCTATTCGTTTCTACAGCTAGAGCTGCAGTCAAAAAATCATGATTGCCCTCATCCTACAACTACTCATAGTGTCCATTCTGCTCAAGACCACTTTGTCGGTCCTGCTCAAAGAAGCTATTTTCCGCAAGTACTTTGGCTCATTAGCTAAAAAAAACACCCAATCTATTTTATTGTGACATCAACAGTGGAGGCCTTACTTATGAAATACCAGACGTGCATCAATGCACTTTAGAGGACCTGGATAATACGAGTAAAATTGTGGAAATCACAATCTGGTTGGAAAATCCAAGTTTAACTGCAGTTAAAGGGTATCACTGTCAGGCAATGGAATTGGAAGACACACGAAGTTACTTCTTCTGGGGGTCGCATTCTGCTTTTACTAAAACAACACTTGTAAAATTTTCTCCTCATGAATGTAACCAAATGGTGGCCTCGCAATTATCACCTACAAAAAAGAAGATGACACTGCTAATTGAGACGAAGTGGGGAAAGAACTTGAAGACAGATGCATATTATGCGTGGCCTCAAACAATCGTAAAGAAGGTTACAAACTATTACTATGGCGCTATCACAGTGACAATGTCCAATTTTGATGATACCATTGTTGCACCAGTTACATTAGAGAACTCCTGCCCATATACGGACGAGTATTGCCTCGCAACTCATGGCTCCGTAAATTTTCTACATTTTGCGTAAAAACATTTGAATTTTACATATTTTATCGCTACATTATGAAAGTTTGAATTTTTATAGTCGTACTTCCTCATTTGTGACCGTAAATGGAAGTTTACATGTATTATGTTTCTTGCTGCGACAAATTAATTTCCCAAAGTTTTAGCAACTTGACGGGAAAACGCATGTGTCAGGTAGGTAGGATATCCAAAGAAATATTCTCTGCATGCTCACACAAAATTTTAACTCATTTTATTTTTACCATAGATATGGGTATCCTCCATGGACGTTGACGGGTTTGTTTACCTAGTTAATTTGTAATAGAACAATTACTTGTGGATGCAAATGCGGTTTAACATCTTTTTAATTGTGCTTGAGCGTATGTTTCGTGAGACTGGATTTCTTAAAAAATGTTTTCGGACACAAGTTGCACGCAAATGTTACCCTTTCCTGGTACGTTTTACGCTTGTGACATAGGAGCTGTAAAATTGATTTGAAGTCCTCATTACAAATTTTGTAAAGTAAGTAAAGTTTAAAGTCTTGTAAAGTTTAGTTTTACCTTTAAAGTAAGCCGTACAAAGGTTGCACGCAAATTGCCTCTCATTTGTGTATGTTAGCATTTGGACCTTTAGTGTTCCCTTAGCCAATGCGAGTCGTCACAAAGCGTGCATGCGTGTTCCTTCCTGTGCTCAGCGCGGGTGTTCAAGTGGTGCACAACTGCACTTTTCTGTGTGCATGAGACCGTACAAATTGTACAGGCGAAGGGCCACTCCCGAGTGTGAGTCCTCATATGGGCGTCAAGGGTTGCATGCCGCATAGTTGCACGTTGTGTACATGTACTTGTTAACTACCGTAAGCGTAACTACATGTGCCTCTAGTTGTCCATTGGTTGTGAATTGTTTTGAGTCCTGTGCAAATTGCACAAGTCCTTCATCCGTGTGTTTTCTAATTTGAGAAGTTTTAAGAACAAAGGAATTGGGACATTGCTTGTAGGAAAGGGTTTCACAGCCTTTTGAGTTCTAAGATGACCCCTAAGGCTATCACGACTCTTGAACATTTTGGGACGTCACAAAAGTCACACTGAAAGTTTGTGCCACAATGTGTAATAGCGTGACGTTTGAAAGTACTCTTATTAAGTAGCGTACTAGCTACTTTATGTAAATTTTCAGTCCGTCCGTCCGTCCGTCCGTCCGTCTGCTTGCGCGATAACTCTCGAACGGGTTAACTTTTTTCAAATCTGTTTTTAGCTATAGCTAGTAGGGGTCAAGTGTGAGGCCAAGCTCGATGATGGGAAACAGGTGCCATTCCCTTCTCCCTTTGATAACCCCCTAAATGACCCCCAAATCCGAAAATTTGGATTGATTGCTAGTTTTGCATAAAAAGAATGTTATGATGATTTCAAGGACCCAAATGACCGAGACCCATCATCCTTATATCAATAAGCCCCAAAATGACCCCAAAATCCAATGAGATTTTTCGGATTTTTGCTAGTTTAGCATGATAGAGTAAGTTATGATATTTTCAAGGCCCAAAACGACTCCAGACCCTTTCCCTTTATTGAGATGACCCCCAATATCTAAAAACAAAAAAAAGGTTTTTAAGGGTTTTTGCTGGTTTGTTCATGAATCAAAAAGTTATGATGGTTTCAGCGACATATGTTACCCCCAACCCTTCAACCATTAGAGATTGACCCCGACGTGTAAATTTGAGATTTTCGTGGTTTATCTAGTGTATCAGTACAGTACGCTACTTAAGTTACGTGCGTTTGCAACGGTTTATTTTAAATCGCTTTGCCCATGTGGACCACTCATACGGACAAATTTCCGAGTGCGGGGTAGTGATGAGGTAGTTCTGCTGCAGACCGCTCTGACTTGTGTAACTCTTCTCACTCGTAACGCATTTGAACCTTCTTTGATCATCCAAATGTGTTGATGCCGCCCCGTATTTTGACTCTTAAACTTTTTCCCACAGTCACTCACTACACTGAAGTTGTCGTGAGACCGCGTGAACAAATTTTTTGTGATACTCCAGTTTGCATTGGCTCCTAAATTTGGTTGAACAAATTTCGCATGGAAATAGACGCATTTCCGCGTAAACTGTCGCTGGAAGTTAGCCCCTCAGCCCCTCAAAAGAAATGTTTATTTTTAACCTAATTTTGATTAAATACTCGAGTAATCGTGCATAAATATATCAAATAAAACCTAAATAGATAATATTAAAATGAATCCGCAGCAGTAGGGCCCTCAGCATCCCATCAAATAATTCCTATAAATACTAATTTATTAAGTAGCGTATAGCTGCTTTATGGGAACGTTTTGTCCGTCCGTCCGTCCGTCCGTCCGTCTGTCCGGTTGCGCAATAACTCTTGAACGGGTTAACTTTTTGGAAATCTGTTTTTGGGATAACATTCTTGGGGTCAAGAGTGAGGTCAAGTTCGAAGATGGGTCATGGGGGTCTACCCCTTCCCCCTCATTT
>JAQFYP010001484.1:0-15415 GCA_034694865.1 Bilobella braunerae
GAGGTATTTTTACCACCAGAACTTTAGGCAGTAACGGTATAATTATGCTACTAATCCTCATTTACTCGCTTGTAGCTCCTAATTGTTTACTTTGAAAATTATTATTTTATTATTATTATGAAGCAACTTTAGAACTAATTGGGGAGGTAGAACTGTAACGGTCAATAATATTTTGGAGCTAATTTAATATTTAAAGACTTTAGTCTCTGACCCGATATGTTATACTAGCCAAACTCGCCCTTCCTAAGAAGGAAGGAATGTAATTTTGAGATTCAAATTAAAGACAACGCCTGTTTCTAGCGCTTAATAGAGTGCAAGTAAACATTTTTGAAAACTAGCTGAGAAATTCTTTCTTCGGAGATCCGCCTCTAAAATTCAATTGATGAGAAAAAGCCTTGGAGAATTGGCAAATGCGTATTGCTGTTCCATTCCTCTTTATCAGCAAAATTTTCACCGCAAGGACAAATTAATATAAGATTAATATTAAATTAATATATATTATTATATGCTCCCTTCCCCGGCCAGTTATATATCTAACTACGGCTATAAAAAATAGACGCATTTATAAATACGGTGTAGTGCGTTAGTGGATTAGTTAACTAATTGGCATAATGTAATGCTCCTGTTTGTACAGTTAATTAGTCCGCACGTGTCGTGGACACGAGATTGTCCGTTTGTTTGGTTAGTTACCTGTAGTTATTCAGTTGAAACCAGTTTGTGCTGGTAAAATGTGTTCTCTCTTGGTCCGCACTCCTTACCATGAGTACGCCAGTTTGCTCAGTGTAAGGCAGTCAGTCTCGGCTCCCAAACTGTGCCAAACTGTGCCGGTTTTTCCGCAGAACCTTGCCAGTGACTGCTGAGGTCACTGACTTTGCAGGCCACAACTGTTGTGACCTCTCGTATTTAAATTCTTGTGACAATAAACAATAGGTCATTGACCTAGTAGACATTAGAGGTGGGACTCCGACCCGAAACTTTCGGATATATCCTATCCTATCCGTGCGGATTGGATAAGGATGGATATGGATTTGAAAACGGATGAATGGGGTGGATAATTTGAGAGGATAAAAGTAATAGATACAGGATGGATGGATAATTGAGCCTACGGATACGGATACTTGCTAACATCCTATCGTGCCATTTTTCATGTATTTTAGGTGGGGCAATAGAAAACTTAAAAAAAAGCTTGACAAAACTGGTGCATGAAATCTCATGCATGTTGACCATAGTGTGTTTAGGTTACAAATTAATATAGTGTGCAATTTTTTTACACAAAATCTTCACAATTTGTATTCGCAAATGTTATTAAAACAAAATTTTTGCAATCCATGTAAAAATTACAATGAAAATTTTCTATTGAAATTTCAGATAATAATGAAGCTACACACCTTTGGCAATACCATTAATTACCTATTATTTGCGAAATTAATGTTTCACTAAAACGCGGCTTTCTTATAAAACACATGTTTTGAATTCAGCTTATTTTCTGTTGGTTTATTGCAGTGAAGTTAAATTAGAATACTTTGAAATCAACGTTGTTACTATAAAAAATTAATAAATGTATTTAGTCATTTGCGTCGAAATGGGTAACGGATAAATGCGACGTATTATCCATTATAGATTTTTTATTTGAAATGGATTAGACAGGAGCGGATGGATAAAATTTTGTCACGGATATGCTGTCATCTCTTCTGCTAGCTCTGGAGCGTGGACGCTTATCCTACGGATATATTTTTGGCAAAACGGACTGGATTCGGATGGATAGGATATCTGTTTTGGTGTATCCGTCCCACCTCTTCTGGTCGACTTCAGCTTCCGGTTTTATTTGCTTGTTTATTTGGTATAGTGGAGAGCATTAGGCTGGTGTTAATGAGGGTCATAGGAGGTCACTGGGCATTTGTTGCCCACACCCGAGTAGTGAGTGTCAGTCACTCACTACTATTCCTGACAGCCCCAACGATGGATCATTGACTTTCTGACCGAGTCAGGAGAGCCCAGGAGATCGTACTGTTACAATATACGTTTATGTGTAGTACATAATAGTGTTGTGTACTCGATTAGCATTGTTATTAACATTATCTAAGTAAAAAAAAAACGTTGAATGTTCCACAGCCTTGTACAATTCGGTAGCAATCTCTGCTCGTTAAATTTTACGGCACACAAAACTTTAATTCATTTTAATTTAACGCATTAAATAGATTTCACAAATTTCTACTTTAGAATAATTATCAAAAGTTTTTTAAGCTTAATTTTGTTTATTGTATTCTTTTAATTACGTCCAGCCTGTTTTGTTCTCTAGCTTACAAATGAATGCATCATCTGATCGCAGTCATTAGTAAAGAATTCAAACGTTTTTATCCTAACAAAAACTTCACAAGAAACAATACTTCAAAACAAGAATGAGGTTTTAATTTTTTTTTTTATATTTTTTAATCGTTATAAGCCCTATTTTTCTTTCATTAAGTTTCCACTTTCTATTTGTATCCATTTAAAAAATTAAATCGCATTTATTATTTTAAAAAATGAAAGTCGTAAAGAAACTTTATTTTTGTGTGGCTTTTGTTTTCCATTGCTCTAATTCTATGGAATTCCCAAATTGATAACTTAATTACAAAAAAAATTAAGCAAGACACGATAATTTGATTTCAATTTGCAACGAGGTATATGTTTATGATTATTCACGTGATTTGCAGTTTTTATTTTAATTCATATCGTATATCCCATTGTTAAACCATTTGTTGTCCAAGTGTTCAGAGTCGAGCATCTAAATTAGTTTGAGTCTGGTTTATATCTATTGTGTCTCATTATGGGTTGCATGTAGTATCTACATATATAACAAATTTGCATTTATCTATCTTGTTTTAAGAGTTAGGTCAAAAAGAAGTCAAGGGCAAAAAAACTGTGGATAACTACAACCCTGTTTTCCAATGTGGTTGTTCGGAATAATTGGTTTCTTATCTTTACTTTTTATATCAAAATTTAGAAAATTAAAGTACAGCCTTCCACCTGGCCCACTCTGTATTCCATTTTTTGGCTCAATGTTCTCAGTTCTCTGGGAAGATGCAAAGTTTCCAGCAAATGCATTTGGAAAGTTGGCGAAAAAACATGGACCAATATTTTCCCTGCAAATAGGTCCACTCCTCAAAGGCAAGCAAACCAATTATAAAATTTTGGTTTTAAACCGTCATAATATCATAAGAACAAAGTGCCTATCGCGCCCATTCCAGCACTGCTGCTATAAACCTAATAAGCGACATCAACGTGCAAAGAATATTTAGTTTTTTTTTTGTTTTCTTTTTGGTTTCATCAAAATTTACCTACCGAATAACTAAACGCTAGAGAACGGCACTGAACTTGATTTAAACCTTAAAATAAAATAGAGTTATTAAAATAAAATAAATTGGTTGGCTAGTTTGGTGTAACGATAATTGAAACATGATAAATTAAGTTATTTTCGTGTACCGTGAACTTTTTAGTGGTCGTGATAAGCAGCAACGAAAAATGTTTCAAAGCTCTTAGCACAGAGGGACTTCAGAGCCGCATTGACAAAAACGACATTTGGTTTCGTGAAAAATCTAATTATCAAGACTTGGGTGAGTAAACATGTTTGTGTCAAAATAAGTATTTGTAATAATATAATAATAAAACTATTTGAGGAAGTAGGTAAAGTAAAACTAGTTAACGTATCCTGATTTTATGAACTAGCCCTAGTTTTCGCTTTGCGTAAACAAAATACGGCTAGGCGGATCAAATGCACCTCTGTATTTAAGCATACTATAAATGAACTAAAAAAATGGTTAAGTTTATTTGCATATGATGACAGTGAACTAAATTCAATAAAAATAACTGAGAAAAATATCTTAATTAATCTACTCGCTAAATTATATTAAACAATTGATACTTCCTATCCAATTTTTAACACAAAACAATTTTTTTGTCAAAGTGTCCGTCGCCATTCTCTTAATTTGCTTCACAGAACTTGAAATCGTACTATCTGCTGCAAACATAACCTCTCAATCCCACACATGCTTTCTTGGAAATTGAGTAAAAAATTTCAAACAAATGCAATCCGGAATTTTGGTAAAATTATTGTTAATATACGTTGAAGTTTAATGCAATTTTACTTTTTGACATTTGCATCAAAATTGAGATGTAATTTATGTTTTCAATTTCCAAATAGAAATTTTTGATGCAATTAGGGTGTTTGATATGTGCATAAAAATTTCAATGAAGTTTGGGTTTTCCATATTGTTAAAGCAAATTTAGAAAATCGCGAAGGGGGGACCATGTGAAACTCGAGAAACCGCGGGTAAATTCCCATAAGCTTTTCAATACAAGTGTTGAAAATCAATTTTTTGAATTTCGCGCGCAATTGTGACCGTAGAAAAAAATTAAAAATTTCCATTCCATTATTCACCAAAAAAAGTGTTTTGGCCAAATTTGGGATTTTTCTGAGAGTTGCAGGCCTTGCCTACTACTTGTTAGTTTTGGTTTCAATTAGAAAGTGTTGGAAACAAATAACTAATATATACAATTTAAACCTACGGATACGTGGTTAAAAAAATTAATTAAAAATAAAAAATTAAAAACTCATTTGAATATTGATAAAATTAAAAAAAAAGTTAAACTAAAAGATTCATATTCTCGCCAATATAATTTGAAAAAAGAATCTGCTATAGGCTATAGCCCATTCAAAATCAATGATCGGCACATTTGACACCGTTCATCGGTATATATCATCCGAAAATTAATTAAATGCTAACCTAAATCAAGTAATTATAATTAAAAACTAAATAATTAGACTCGAGTTCGCACTTATAATGAATTCAATTTTAACTGATTTTGGACGATAATTACTCATTGTTAATTGATGAGCTTATTACTGACAAAAATCAATTTCCCAAAAAAAACCTCCAAAGATTTTATTTCCAAAAAAAAAACGCATAAGCATTGACTATAGGCTACTGCCAATTCAAGATTAATGTTCGTCACATTTGATGCCGCTTCCCGCATATAGCATGCAAATCAGCAGAGAAATTTATTAAATGTACAGTTTTGCTACCCTAAATCCACTACTTTTAGTCAAATTTAAGTAATAATACTCAAGTTTAAATTTAAAAAAAACCTTGGTAAAGCGGTACACTCAAGTCGTAGGAAAATTAGTTGAATTGTATGATTTGTTAGAAACATCTAAAGAAAGAAAAACTACAGTTAATTTGCAGGAATCATAAAAGGCCGCCTCTTGGGTCCTCGGAAATAACATAACTTTTTGTTTCATGCAAAGGTAGGGTTTGACCTTGAAAGGTCATTTTGAGATCAAGGGGTCATTTTGGGAGATCAAGGGGTCATTTTGATAGTCATTGGGGGGCCACAGTGAAAAGTGTCTATTACAAGTTTTGTAATAGTTTTGTTTTTGATTCATTTTTCATGTTGTAATAGAAGGATATCAATGACCTTCACCTTTGACCCCCAAGAGGGCCACTTGAGGTCAAACAAAAAAAATTAAAGGGACTCATATCCGAAAACCGATTTGAGATGTTTCCTAGTTCCTGAGATAATTATTATTATTATACAAGCACGCACAGCCTCCCAATGGCAAGTAAATCTAAAAATCAATACTAATTAAGCTTTTTTTAAATTGGTTACATGCTGACTTACGAAGATAATGCTATTAGTGCTTACTCAACTACCTTCAATAGTAACCGTAACTTTTAAGAGTAATTGCACATCTCATTGTGGATCCACTTGACGTGATTTTCTGAACTACTACAACTTATCATTTCACAAAAAATTTTGAGGTTCGGAAATTCAGGTGATCATGAAGTGTATTTGCATAAAAATTTCCCGTTACATGTAGGACTACTCTTTTCAAACGCTAATTTTTGGACCGAGACGCAGGCGTACACGCACAAAATCCTCCGAAAATATGGCTTCACAGCGAAGAGCAAAACTGAGACAATTGTGATGGCAGAGGTGCTCGAATTTTGTGGCTCACTCAAGAGTAGCATGACCGACGGGCATATGACGCTGGATGTCAAAACGCAGTTCGATAGTATCTACTTCAACATCACGTGGTCTATCCTAACGGGGAAAAGATACAAGCTTGACGATGCTGGGACACTCAAAATACTCGAAACCATGAATGCTGTCACTAGAGCCGGGAAATTTGGAGCTGGCATAGGACAACTTATACCAAAACTCAGCACAATATTTCCAAATTTTACAGGTTTTACCTAGTGAAACAACTATGCGCTGCTTGGAGGGAAACTTACCTGGTACGTACAGCTTAGTTATCTATTAGTTGAAATTTGGAATTTCAGATAATAAAACGCCACTAGCAAACTACCATGCGGTACTATCTTTTATCTCTTACACATATTTGTGTGAAAATTGAAAAAAATCAAAATTTCAAAAATTTCAACTTACAACAAAAAACTTTTCCAAATGATGTCTTTGGGTAGGAATTTTATTGCTTATTAAATCTTACTCCTAGTGAACTAATTAGCTAATAAAAAATGCCAAATTTCGAAATGAGGGTTTTTGGAAAAAAAAAATTGCATCTAGGAAGTGCTACAGAAAGTGAGGAAAGAACTGGACTACCTAGAAGATCCACAATCATTTCTCCATGAATATTTGCGGAAAGTTGATGAATCACATGGCACGCAAAACGGAATCTATACCGGTGTGTAAACATGATGTCATCTTAATTACGGTTTGCTTTTAATTAACTTATGTTGCTTTAAAATAGTTTATTTAAATATTAGAATCAAATCTTGTTGCTGTGCTGCAAGACCTTGGCCTTGGAGGAACAGACACGCAGTCGCGCTTAACGAAATTTCTCATTCGATATCTTATCCAGTATCCTCAAGTGCAACTCAAGTTGCAAAAAGAAGTTGAACGAGTCATTGGTCACAACAGAAGAGTGAATATTGACGATATTCCAAAGTGTGTATACACAAAAAAATTATTTAAATACTGAGTGAAGCGAACAGAACAATTAAATATTTTCCTCACTTTCTCTACTTTTTTTTTATTTTTAGATTAATATATCTTCAGGCAACTTTACACGAACTCTACAGGTACTGTCTGTAAAATTTACACAATTTTGTAGTGTATTACCTGTTGTAAAAAAGGTTGCATTTTAAAATTTGAAAATATTTCAGATTGAGCCGAGTTAATGCAGTTCTTCAACGAAAGTTATTGCGAGACTGGGAGTTTGAGGGTTATAAAATTCCTAAGGTAAAGCTAAACTTTGTAAGACTAAAATACCAGTTTTTTGGTTAGTTCATTTCAAGGTTTTGGTTCCTCTTTGTTATTTTAGCTATAAGCGTGTCATCCGCGTTTAACCATTTTCGTCGGGTTAAGGGTTAGGCTTTTGTCGCAAAGCAAAACTTAAATAAAGTTTAGGTTAATCAAATGCGAGGTTTTTGTGTACTAAATGTTTACTATTAAGAAATTTACTAACTTATTTTAAATAAGGATATACCAGCTTAAAGTTAGTGCAACTAGCTATGTATCAGTTTTAGCATTCAGGGAATTACTTAACATTTAAATGACTAGCAAAGTTAAAATTAAACTATTTTATGCTCACCATATTCAACTAGTTGTGGTTTCTAATTCACTGGCATTAAAACGGGCAAGTTTATGTCTAGTATTTATTACGTTAATACCAACTTAAGTAAGATCGCTACATTTAATACATCGTATTCATGTGTGACAGGGAACTGCTATTATGCTAAGTATGTGGACAGCAAATGTTGACGATTCTGTTTTCAAGAACCCGAACGTTTTCAACCCAGAAAGGTTCATCACTCCTGATGGAACCATAGGATATACCGAAAAAAGCCTCTCGTTTGGCTCAGGTACGTATCAATAGTATGTTAAACTCCCAATCTATGCACTTTAGGGTCAGTAGTAAAGCATATGTTCGCTGCTAATGTCTGGTAAACAATTACCAGCTATTTGCATATTTGCTTTAACTGGTTGGTGACCAACAACTAATTACATTTTATTGCAGGTAAACGCAGGTGCGTCGGAGAGCAACAAGCCAAGACTGGAATGAGCCTAATAGTTGCTACATTAATGCAAGAATTTAGTTTTCACGTGGATCCTGCCTTCGGAAACCCACTAGATGACATTCAGCTTGGTTTTGCAATCGAGCCCACTCCGTTCAGTGTGCTTGTGCGCGCCAGGACGCATACTTAATTTAACGTCAATATAATCAAAATTTGAAAGAAAAACATAAAAATTGTAAGAACAAAATGAACATTTCTTGTTTCAAGACCAAATTACACAGTAGTAAGTACGTTAAGCAAAATGATTCAAATTTTCAACCAAACTAAACGGACAAATGCATTGAATACCCAAAACGCTGCATAATCTGCTTTAATATTATTTTTTAAACATAACATCATATAATAAATATATACATAATAAAATGGCATTTATTATGTTAATACCCTCTTTAGTACTAGTTGAGTAGAAAATATTATTTGATGACTAGGATGACTTTATTTTATATCATAGCTGGATATAAACTACAAGTTTGCCTGGAATAGCCTCATTCATCTTAATACCATTAACCAAACAAATCCTATTTTAACTTTTCAACGTAAACATTGTGCGACGTGCTATTTTTGTAAATAATGTGTATTTTTTTTGAAATTTTAAGACCAATATAATTAAATAAATTGATTTCCAATTAGTCTTCATCGTTGTACATGCATTTTCAATTTAGAGCAAACTGCACGCGAGAATATAAATTGCAATCAAGGAGGCCACTAATGTTCATGTTTGAAAATGAATTGAAAAGTTAATAAGTTCCGCTTTGAAGGGGATAATTCAACTAAAACAAAACGGTGTGCATAATAGGAAATATTTTAATTGAGGCAGATAGTCCTATTATTTCAAACATATTGATTGCTTTTTTTTTATTATTATTTTTTTATTTGACAATTGGCAATGCCCTAGTCAACAGTGACTGAGGTTCGTAGGTTACATGTTTGATTCTTTGAAGTTGTGTAGCTATCACTATGTATTACTTTGTATTTTGTTGTTCTGGAGTTAATTTAAAGACTAAATTTGAGTGTAAAAACTAAGTAAAACTAAGTATAAGTTAAGTATAAATTAAAAAATTAAATTAAAATGGCACACCCACTACCAACCAGCATTTGTTTTTTGTTTTGTTTTTTCTGTTTAGCTTAGCAATTTTTGTTCAATATTTAGAAATTGTATTACACATAAATATGTGCAAGGCTTTGTATTGCACCGTTGGCTGCGGTGTACTGACAAATTGGGTAATCGTCGCACCAGCGTCGTTTGAATGGGCCACTTGTAGGAATGCGTTTTGCTCCCCTTCGTTTGCTGTGCAATGCTGCAGGACATGGGTTAGTGAAAGTGGTTCGCCGCAGAATTTGCATTTTTTGACGGAGAAATCACCAAGATTAATCCATTGATTGCTTTTTAAAAACTACGCAAAATTTTGGTGTGAATGTTGTCTCGGCGACAAAGTTTGTTGCCTTCATGACATGCATTATCTTCATTATACTCAATCATAATACGCTTACGTCTAAGCTCTAATTACCACTTGCTTAATTACTATGAAGTTATGGTGTATTATCACTTTCCCTTGCGCCATGTCTTTGTACATGTCTTTGTATTTTGATCAATAATCAACGCCTCCTAGGAAGTAGTTAGATCTCCTCGTCACATGGTGCGTGTTTCTCCACTCTTGAAACAAAGCAGAAATTGGGAAACCATTACAAAAACCATTTTAAACAAGTTTGAAAGAATCTGACTTAATATTTCCACCGTTCATATAAGCTTCTTGGAAAAAGCCAAATTAGCTACAACTAAATCGTTGTAAGCGTACTTAAAAGAATGAATGTACTGATTTACTCTTTGTTTTTCATATCAGAGGCCATTATAGGTCAAAAGAAAATGAGTGGTTGCACAATTTTTTCCAGGTTTACCCTCAATCTTCAAATTCAATGATCTGAATCAATGACGACATTTCCTTATAAAATTCCGAAATTCTTTTCAACGTTTCAAAATACCGCAGCAGCTAAATAAATGTAAGTCAATAATTATCCAAATAAGCCTTCGAATTTATAGCCAAATCTAAATTTCGTTAATTTTTTTTTACTTTTTCGTCGAATTGTATGGGAAATCAAAAAGTAAGTTTTGCAGTTTTAACCACTGCGCTAACCAGGTTCTTTTTATCTAAAATATAACACCAAGCATGGCTTTATGCCTTCCCTTGTCAAACATATACACGAGGTAAGTGTGGGTCGAAAATTATTAGCAAGCTATAAATTATGCCGTTTATGTTTGGGAACATACCAGGTAAATATTCAGGAAAAAGCAACATTGAGACTATTGTATTGCTACATAATTGTCATAATTGGAAATAATAGCAGGGCATAAAAGGTAGACATGTTTTTTACCTCAGGTAATAATAATGTTGCGCAGCAATATTCTGCTTTTTTTTTCAACTACACAAAAACGGATGATTGACATCCGGTTTTAGCATACACTTTCAATAAAAAAAAACGATGCCACACGCTGTTCATGTTTACCTCTTGATACGAGTAGGTTGTCTCTGGAAGTTTAAATATATAAATATCGATGCTACTTACCGTAGCTATATCCGCAATTATTTTATTTGTCAGAGTAACTGAATTTTTAAGTTATCGGAATTGGGTGACTTGATCGCGGATTTAAACTGTTCAATTTCAGTTAATGTAATTAGCAAACACACCCAAGATTTTTGTTTCAAGGTACCTGCTACCTTGTACTACGCATCTTCTGTACATGACTTTACTTTGCGATCATTTACGACACAAATTTCACACAAATCTGTTTGCGCCATTATCTTCTTAGTCGTAAAAATACCAGAAACGTCAAACTCTATTTTTGAGCTACATAGGCCACACACTCTAGGGATTGGAGCACTTCTTAGCCCACACTATGGAACAAATCAATCCGCACACTACTTTGTTTTTATTTCAAATACACTAAAGCACGCATATCTCTTAGCATCCCTTAAAAATTTACAATTTGCAAAATTTTTTGCATATTTGATTGGAGCTAGTTCTAAAGCTATCGGATTTATCGAGGCAGAGAACGCTTTTTATCTCTCTCTGGCATGTAATTCGGAAAATGGTTGCAAAATTTCCCAATACAGAATCACACACTACAGGAGCTGGAGGCATGGCAACATGGAAAGCGAGTTAGGCCGCATTGTTGCCAAGTAAAATAAGGTTCTAGCACAGGGTAGAAAAGTTTCAAAATTTCCCACTTTTTTACCATTATCAAAAATTTGCCCCTCGGGAGCAATGTTTAGATACTTTTTTGTTCGAGCACAATTTTGTTTTGGATCATCATCTTCGATACAGGGGTTGCCACTACACTCTGAAAGGACTCGTCAAATTGTTTATGACACAATTAGTTCCCACAATGCCACGGCATTTAGTTACAACAAAACGTACCATAGTCACACATTACACTTCAATTCGCAAGGTATGTTTTCCGTCTTTAGCTACTTGCCAACCGGTGATTATTTTTTCCAATATAATATTAAAAAGTTTGCATTTAGTAAACAGCGCATCTATTCCCGCTTCTTCAAAATATTTCAACTTTATAACATGCTATGGCTCTCAAAATCAACTTTCGTTTTGCTTTTACATTATGCCGTTTACGCCTGAAACTTGGCTTGGCGTCATTTCCACTTGTGCGGCGATTTCTCTGTTTCTATTCATAGTTCGAGTACTTGATTGCACAGAGAATTCAGCTATTAGCTGCTTAGAAACAGTATTTACGTCCATTGCTATAGTGATTTTGCCACTAATTGAACAAATTCCGGAATTCCTGTCCTGGATTAACAATAAAATTATGTTGCTTGCAAACAAACTTTGTACATTTTATGCTCTATGGTTGTTAGTAGACGTTGCACTAACAGGGAGCTTCAAAGGCCTTGTCGTGTCACAACTCACTGCACCGCCATCTAGCGACAACGAGTACAAAACGTTTTGGAATTTGTCAAATTTTCAACTTCATACTCCTGGCAAGGTTCTGCAGATATCTGGTAAAATTTCCCCAAAACAACAAATCTTAATGAGGAAAAGCAACACATACTTCTATAAAGCCGTTGACGCTGAACCGGGTTAAGCAGTAACCCGGAAGACATTGTAATTTTGGGTAAACTTCAGAATGAAACGGTGGCGTTGTCACATGAACCGTTTGACGCCTTGTTGCAGTATCGGAAGGCTACGGAGGGTAACTGTATTCAAACAAAAATAGCATATGTTGACCATGTAAACATGGTTGTAAGTGCCCAAATTCTGAATTGGGGTAAGGTAGGGGAACCCTACAAATTGCGTAAGGACCCTTGGCTTGCGGAAACAATTTTTTGTCACATTGCGGGCGACGTTTCCGGAATGGTTCGCAAAAGAATGTCGCAAATTGTCGAAGCTGGAATCGAGGATCTTTGGAGGAAACTTGATAAAGTTGTCGACGGCCTTAAGCATCGAACTTTTAGAACCCAAGCAGAAGAAAGTGATGGCTACCGCTTGAGTTTTAATGGTAAAATTAAAACGCCATTTTATATTTTAGGAGTTGCGGTATCATTAGCTAGCGTTGTGGGACTTTTGAAATTGGTGACACGAATTGCTGTGAAAATTTTTCTTCCCATAGTTCCACAATTAAAAATTTGAAAAAGGCATTATACTAGATAGGAAGCATTTAATTCAAACATCCCAAAGTGATACAAATGTACACACTGGTAAAAAACTTGAGTAAATGTAATGTACCTAGTAGGATTGGTTGCTTGTAGAATGGTGTATATTATGTTTATGTATTTTTAGCTTAATCAATACTTCCAATTTCTCAAATCAATCAATCATTTTGTTGGCGATTTATGCAAAGCACGCCCAGACCAACATGAATACAAAAATATTAGTGGAACATGTATTTATGTACCAATTAAGTAATTTTAATTAATGTAAAACATTACGAGACTTGATCGAGGCACAGAGTTATTAGGTAGTGATAGGTGACAAAGTGTACTAATTTATATTTACACATAATTAACATTATTGAAAATTGTTAGTACTAAATTTTGGGAATTTGAGACGCTTTTTTATTAGATTATTTGCGTTCTAAAAGTTGCATTATACGCTAAGGTAAGTGAAACATTGAAAATTTCCGCGTATGGTGTATATTCATTTTCCATTTTGTCAACACTACCTGAAGAAATAAATGTTTGATACCCATCAGCAAGGTTCATTATATTTTTGACATTGATTTTTAAAATTAATAAGTATGCTTTTAAAAGAGTAATTTAACATAAAAATTGCAAGCTTGATTTTGCAAAAACAGTAAGTTTGTAAGTTGTAAATTTGTGGAGAAATAGAATTAAAAAATAATAATAAATAATAAATAATAATAAAATAGAAAAATAGAAAATAAAAATAAAATTTAACTTTAAATAAATTTTGCACAAAAGGAAACTTATTGCAGCTAGAAAATTTATTGCTCAAAATATATAATATACAAAATGTATGTATCAAATTTAAAATAGTGTGGTCTGACAGAAGCTTATAAACTTAATTATTTTAGCATAATTTTTTATAATAACGTCGATTTACATTTGGCCAAACACAGTATTTAATTTCAACAAGTGAACGTGGAAAACGCTTGGTTCTACAGAAATTTGGAAGTTGATTTTACTTTACCTGGCTAATTAACTTCCTCATGTTGAAGTCATGAATAACTTATTGCACACAATTGAAAATTGATTTTGTGGGATAGCAAAGCAAAAGAATGTTGGCCGAGCCTCTTTGGACATGAGAGGCACCGCGGGCTAACACGAGCAACAATAGATAACAAGTTGTGTAATTTCAGATATAATCGTGGTAGTCGAACGGACTGACAGCAGTAGAAACATAAAATAGCTAACACTACTTAAAAAGTAAAAATTGGACATTTGCTAGTTTAGTTTAGAATTTCAAAACAGTTCAACTTACAGGCATGTTTAAAACTTACAAGGGGATGGTCAGTCGTGCACAAGAGTTAAAAATTTGAAATTTTGCCTTTTTAATACTGATAAGTAAAAAAGATTTTTAAGCATAGTGTGAATTTACAATGGCCAAAATTTCATTTTTTTAGATAAAATGTCTCAAATTCTTCTGGGATTTTGTCGGGCATTTCTTGTAATTCAAGCAGTCCCCTCATCCTGAAATTTGTTTTCATTTTCAATAGCCGAGCTAATTCCTATGAACCTTGGTACAAACTACAACTGTATATTGCGGGTTAGTGTCCTTGAATTTGTAGGACAAGCACGGCTATTGAAAAACAAAACTAATTTCAGGAAGGGAGGGCCGCATGAATCACAAGAAATGCCGTGCAAATTTGCATTAGAATTTCAGAAACTTTGTTTCAAAAAATAATTTTTGAAATGTTGGCCATTGGAAATTTCCACTATGCTTGAAAAATCCTTTTTATTAATCAGTATTAAAAAAGCAAAATTTCAAATTTTTAACTCTTGTGCACGCCTGACCATCCCCTTGATAGTTGGACGTATGCAAAGCATCCTTACATAAGGCTTAGTAATTATTTTAATAAACAGTTTAGTATCCTCTTTCGCACCAGGAGGACAAAAGATCAAGTAATTTATACATTGCAATTTTCACTGGACAAACGTGAATTCGCTTATAACTTATATTATTATACATAACATTACTTAACATTACATTTTACTTACACTACAAAGGTAAGCGTTATTTGACATTCCCGCAGAGCGGATGATCAACAAAAAAGGAAGGGTGGGGATGTGATAGGGATAAGGACTCATTAGCGTAGATGTTGTCATCAAGCAGGCACAACAGACTATCCGTAACATTCCGCCGTTTTACGGGCCTCAAGCACAATGGCCGAGGACACCAACCTAAAATGAAGTACGGCCATAGTTTTCACCTAATATTGCAGGTATGCAAATGAGGTCAGTTTTTAAAGGAAAAAAACAACAGTAAAGACTTTTGTGGCTGATCGGGGGATTTGAACCCCCGTTCTCGTGCTGGCTAGTGGAGAGAAAGGTACGTTGTAACCACTAGACCAACAACGCCAACCTATAGGTTAGACTTAAAAACAAATTTAATTTGTGTCTACGTAGGAAATTAGAAAAAAATCAAAACAATTTTATGAGCTCGGAAAATAATTGCGTAATTGTTTTGAAAATTAGAAAAAACATACCTCCAAAAAGGCTTTCCTCTATTTTTTGAAAAAAACTTATGCAAATAATACTTACAAACTTATGCATCGGTCATGTAAATGTAAGGTCAATTACTTATAAAATAGGTCAAATTGATAACTTGCTAAAAACTGAAAAGCTTAATGTATTGGCTGTTACTGAAACTTG
>JAQFYP010001485.1:0-15408 GCA_034694865.1 Bilobella braunerae
CACTTGATGCTTCTCTTCAATTTCACTGACGAGCCGATTGTAAGCCGTTTCAAGCTGAGTCAGGGATTCGGCGCAGAGCGACTGCACATCGGCTATATCAGTCTCATACTTGGTTCGAATTGACTGTGTGTGCTCGAGCGTCGCCTCCAGCGTTGTCACCATTCCTAAAAATATTAATATACAAAGTTTAGACAATTTATGTCAAAATTTTGTCATTCTAAACATAAATAGTTATATTTCTATATTCAAATATCTCGAGTACTACTTATTTTTAAAACTGTATTATGCAAATTCAAAATTTATATAAAAACGTCTTGTGTAAGCAACGAAAATAAGAAATTTGCTACATCCGTTTCTTGGCTGTGTACGACAACGCGTCAAAGTTATAAAATTTACCGTTACAAATCGTTATAACATGATTATATATTATAAAACAATATATTTTGCTTTAATCTATTGTTTTCTGGAAACATTAAAAACACCACCTTGGGATAGAAATAAACAAAGTACATATAACGTATATTACATAATACTATACAGATGCGATTTGTCTTTTGGCAATTACACAAATCAAAATCAGCTTGAAATTAATTACAGTTTCAAGAATATTTGTTTCAAAATTTTGAAAAGACGCACCTTCGAGCTCGTTCAATTTCGAATCTCGCTCCTGTATTTCCTCTTGAAGAAAATCACAGTTTCCGCATTTGTACCATTCTGCAGCAACAGGGTTGAAGGCCTGAGGACAGTCAAATCGCTGTTCGAGCTCGTTGAGCTTAAGTATCACGCCCACCAGGGACTTCTTCTCAGAAGTGGGGGTGGGGGTCGCCGAGGAGCAGGGGGAGGCGGGTGGCGTTTCCATGGAAATAGGCAAAAACTGATTAAGGCGGGACTCTAGCTGAGCCACTTTTGAAGTCACTTCGAGTTCAAGGTCCTTGTCTTTGAGGCTATTCGTCCTATAGCGATGGAGCTTGGTTTTGAGCAATTTTGAATTTTTCTCCATGTTATAGAACTTTTCTGTAAGGTCATTGATTCTTGCCACAAGGAGCTTATTCTCTTCTGAAAATTAAAAAAAAACGGAATTTAAAAATTTTCAACATAACCTTAAATTTATTAATGTTTATGCTTGTTACGAACAAATTTTATTTCTTCTTAATTATATACATTATTCATATTAATTCGAGTTATTTTTCATATCAAATGCACTTCATCTCCTACTATTCTGAAATGCTGGAAAGTGATACAAGGTATTTAGGACAATTGTTACGTGTTTTCAAACCATTTTAATTGTCGATGTGATTTAACATATTACCATCAAAGAATTGATACACTTATGAATATGAAACCATCGTTGCATAAATTGTGGTTGAACATGCCAAGTGAGTAATGAGAGTGACACATATGTTGGACTTTTCAAGTAATACGAGTACTTTGGCATTAATGCTGAGACTTGAGCGTGAGAAAGAATTAAACTCGCGTCAATGAGGAAAGGCATTCAGCCAAATGTTCTGTCATGAATTTGAAAATATTAGAAGAGCAATCTGGCATGATTGAGTTAGATTTGTATTAAGTTTCGTAATTTGATGTATTATTTTCTCACTGAAAATTTGTAATAATTTGGGCAATTGTGCGGAAAATTTGCTTATTAAGGCGGAAATACGCATACTTAAGCGTCTTATTATTATTTCCTAAGCGCCTAAACCGCTTTCATATAATTTTCGGATTAACTCAATTTGACTGCTGATCTGATTTTTTGTTAATTTTTATTATAAGGTGTATTTCAAGACTCATTTGCATAACTTTCACTGCGGTATTTATACTACTTCCAAAGAATGTGTTCAAAAACTTAGAAAATAAAATTTCTATTGAATTGTTTTCTTTTTAATTTTTGTGGTCTACATAAGTGCAAAACATAAAATCCACCCTTTCAATACAAAATCCTAAAATTTTACAGAGCGTTTCATTGTAGTTGAATATCATATTAGGATAATGCCAACAAAAACTACAATAAAAACTGCAGTTCTTGAACTGTAATTTTTGATATTTTTGTTACCAAATTGTTTTTCAAATATTTAGAAAAACGACAAACTTGATGAATATGCAAGTGAAACTCATTCGGTTTACATTTGTGACAAAAATATGAGAAATACAAATAATTATCAAAAAAATACCTGTTAATAATTTATTTTGTGTAGGTAGAGCACCGAGAGATGAAACTTCCTTTTCCAGATCTTCTAGTTGAGCATCTTTGATTTTTAGAAGATTTCGAAGTTCTCCTTCCTGAAGATTTAGGCTGTAGCTCAGTTTGTCAATTTCCAAAAAATAGGAGTTCAATTGCAATTTTAGGGTATCAACTAGAACCCGATCCGACTTGAGTACGGTAGTCGACTCCTTATTGGTCAATTTCTCCAGGTCCCACTTCCGAGAGGCAAGTTGGATTTTCAGTGCCTCTAGCTTACCCCTCACGCTCGTGGGGGGTGGTTCGGGAGATTTCGAATTTGCAACTCCCCATTTTGGGTTCTGCGTTTTTCCAGGTGCACTATCGACCGTAACTAGCTGCTCACCACCGTCGGGGTCTCCGCGAAGGTGCGTTGACTTCTTGGACCCCCCATCGCCCTGGAGGGTCAATGACCCCTTGCTAGGTTCATAGGACGGATTATAGGAACGGAGTCGCACTAGTGGTTGACCTTTGCCGATGACCTGTACCTGGGCCTTTGGAATGACTTGAATGGGGGGTTTACTTGGGGGTGGTGATAGGGGCTCCTTGGGGGACTGCTTGGGTTGAGTGACCGACGGGGGTCGATATTCGTCCAGGGTGGGGGCAGACCCGGTTGAGGCACAACTGCTGGAGGAACGGCGCAGGCAGAGGCGACCATTGCTCACTAGGTCAAGGCTGTTGGGAATGTATTTAGAGAGGAGGCGGAGCCACTTGCGTGATTCGTCGGAGGTGCTTCCCTTGAGGAAGACACGTGACTGGGGTGACTTGAGAATAAATGAATACTCGTGTCCTGTAAGCTCTTCACCGCTCGACAGCTCTTCAACCAGAGAAAGATCGATCTTACCCTAGTCAAACGAAAATTCAGAAAAATGAGCTTTTTTTTTTATATAAAACTTAGAACAAAATCTCTGTTTACAGTAAGTTTACGCCATTTGGATTGATTTACATTCGTTTATACCGTGCGTTTCACCAGAAACTGAACACCTCATTTTGTTACCATGGCCAATAGCTAATCTTATGAAGCGAGATTTGTAGTAAATTTTATTTTCTCCTAGCGTTGTCAACGTTTCACTTTGGATTCTGCAATTACTTTTGCATTAAGATTCCCTCATAGTTGAGCAAAATAAATAAATTGTTTATTCTGGGTTGTTCAGTTTCTGGTGAAACGCACGGTATTTTAGGTTGCTTAGATTTTGAGATTGATATATGCTTATTTAAGCAAAACTGGACACTAGACAAAACGAATTTTTATTTCTAAAAGTAAAAAATAATATGTTGAAAATATAACAAAGTTGGTTCAAAATTAGGAAAAATCTATACATTGAGTATGAAACGTTTTCTAAACAAATGAATAAGAAATTATATCGGAGAAATGAATTAGTTTATGAGCACTAAACTTAAACGAAAAAATATAATAGTGCCGTGTAACATAATTTAGACTAAATTCACAACTATAGACTAAGGAATTTGGCAAATTTCGCTGTTTTTGTGTACTCGAATTTCAAAATGAGTTGTGAATTAAATTTCGGTTTGCAGTTTTGGAATATTCCAGAAATAAGTTTGAAATATTTGACAAATATCAAATTTGTGAAATCCAAAGGTTTTTTATAACGGGTTTTTTAATGCCATTTTGTCGCTATCTTTTAAAATTCTAAAAATTATTCCTAATTTTGAAGGTTTGTATTGGAAAAATTGTTGTCCTACCTGGGGAACTGCGTCTGGATGGTCATCAATTGAGTAGGAGAGGAGGGCTTGTTGACCTGTTTGCAGTAGAATGAACCACCGCCGCTGCCAGCGCTTATTTCTGGAATGGGGGTCTTGGGGGGCGTAGTCCAGAGGGGCAATGAAGAGGTGACCACATTTCAGCACGTCGCCAATGGGTCCGCTACCATTGCTACTCGAGTCGCCACCGTCCTTCACCTGATGGTCCTCGCGACATTTGTAGCACTGGCGACATTTAGAGGGGTAGAAAATGTTGGGGGTAAACTTTGGACAATCCATGTCTTAAATTTCAATGCCACACTCTAGAAAAAAAAATTGTAGTTTTAGACGCCATAGAAATTTTTGAATTTTCGAATTGTTGGATTAGAAAAGTTAGAATGAAAATTTAAACTTCAAAATTTCAAATTCGCATATTCAAACATTCAGCATTGAAGTCGAGGACAGCAATTATTTCCATTTGAAATAGATAAGCTGATAATTATTCGCATTCATAATTTGAGTAATTTTGTCAAAAATCCTAACAAAACAAGTCCCAATATAAAGTGCACAGTAATTGAAAGTACTCTAATTACTTAAGTCTAATTAGTTAAGTCTCATTAGTTAAGCCGAATTAGCGCAAATTTTATATTTGGCAGGCAAACATTGCTTCCTCAATTAAGTTTGTTTCCTTCATCAGTTCCGCTCTTAGCTCTTAGAACCATTGTCTAATTAATCCAAAGCCAAATTTTTGTTTGTTTGGAGCTACCTAGCTTAGTGTTTACTTGTAAAAAAAAAATTGAAATTTTGTTGAAAAATTATGTTACAATTTTCTAAACCTTCAGATTCAATAGATTCAACTCATGAATGAAATAATCATTTAACTAGAATACTTTTTTTTTTATTAAAATTGTCACAGCAAGTTTATCATGTCATGTCATCAGATATTTTATCATGTCAAACTATTATGACTATCTGCAACAATGACTCGTCTATAGTAAATTTCCAATAAAATAACAAAAGCAATCAGAATCAACAGTTTCGGGAATGTCGATATTATTTTAACCAAATCGAATGTCAACAATTTCAAGCTTTAGGTTAGTCACACTCTTGTTTTTCTGGTTTTAGGTTTTAGTTTTAGTAATATCGTTTGCTCTGGCCAGATAAAACTTTTAATGGATAATATCATTCATTTGAAAAATTATCCCAGTTTTGAATTTTGTTTCAATTATAAATCGTTTTCGATTGTTTCATGCAACTTAAATTTTAGCATTTGGGATATAAGTACACATAATGGGGAAATTTATATTAAAATTAAATTAAAGTAAAAACACCCTGTTGAGTTCATACTTGGCGCAAAGAAAAGGGCTCAAACACGCAAAATAAGCGTATGTTTTAGTAATTAAATTACTAAATTTAGCAATTAGTGTAATAAATTTTGTCTTCACTCACCTGTCAGAAGAAAATTTTGACATTTCCATGTGTTTTGGGCGCTAGAGCGTAAAAAAATACGCCCATTTGAGGAACACAATTTCTCTCTTAAAATTTCAAAACCAATTTTTTTTTCAAAATTCTACCACCATTTAGCACAACACTAGAAAAAAAACGAGCGGTGAAACTGTGCGAGAGACGAAGTAGGTTTTGAATCGGAAACTAAAAATGTTTTAGTAAGGCGAATCCACCTGTTCCTAATTCACACACTTGTCGCCTCGTCTCACCTGACCTGCTTTGGTGCGTAGCCCTGTTCCTCTCGAGTAGATTTCTATACCAAGAGGTGTACTATAGGACCAAACAGTAACACCGTTTGCAGTAGTACTCTATAGTACTTGAGGTGAAGACTATACTTTGTGTCACTGTTGCACGGAGTACTCCGGTGTACAGTGGAGAGGGGAGAGGGAGTGAGTTTTGGAGCTAAATGAATGGCCTCATTTGAAAACAAGTCAGGAAAACAATGCCTCCTGCACCTCTACCTGTCCTCAATGGACCTTCAGCCTCAAATGATTAAATCAGAGTGAATATCAAACTTTCCTCAATTGTGTGACAAGGCTCCTGGGCAGCTCCCTGGGTTCGAATCCTACTCTCACTCCCTCGGCCTGTCAAGCCGCAATTTTAATTACTTTGCCTCCTTTCTTACCTCTCGACTCCTAATGAGGCCCAAGAGATGCTGAGCGATGACTCGAGAAATCCAGGAGTGGACTGCAAGAAATTTAATCTCCTTCAATTCAACCATGGATAGCAATTGAGCGCCCAAAAATCTTCGACACAAAAAGGTCGACAAGAAACACAATTATAACAAAAAAAATCGCAAAATTTAACATTTTGATGGAATACAGCAAGTTTATTTTCAAAACAAAATTGTCGACAATAAATTTACGTAGCCAAGAGTACCTGATATTATTTATTAGAAAAATTAGGTTTACGTTACAAGACAATTTACAACATGTGTAGGCCAATATTGAGAACTCAAATAGAAAAAAAATAAAAAAAAATAATTTAGGTTCAACAAAAAATAACAGCAACACGTTATCAATTCATTATGTCTCACTTTTTGGTTTTTATGGACAAATGCAATATGGTCGACAACAAATTGATAGACGGGAAAATACCTTTCTGAACATAATTTTGTGTATCAAAAATGAAATGCTTTGTTTGATAAGTTGATACAAAAAATCAATTTTTTTTTTAATTTTTGCTATATTAAGTATTTAAAAATGGCTCATATTAACAAGGTCAGTAGCTGTGAAGTTATTGAAAATGAGAAATATAGCTATAAAGCAAAGAAATGAATGAAATCTTGCTTTAAAAGTTCTTGAAATGAAAATAATATTTATGTGTTTGTTTTAATTTGGATTTTTGTATTGTTGTTTGTGGCGCCTTAAACATTGGGTACTGTGAATGTAGGTTAAAAATTATATTTAAATTATCTTTTAAGAGAGTATTAAAAAATTTATTTTGTCTCTCAAAATTTTGCGGACGGTTTGCGGTATACCTATATTTTGTTGACCAAAGTTCCTCTTCTTCGAGCATTGGCTATGTGAAGAAAATCAATTCTGCACAATGTCCATAACAAATTCGGCTATTGAAATATGCAAATGAGATGCTAATACAAAGTGATGAAACGAAAAATAAAATGCTTCTGCGAGCAAATCCTCGACTCAACCACTCTCACTCTCTAAAAATAATCAAGAGACTAAATTGTGATAAGAGATGATTAATGTTTTTGTGCTTTGGACATGTTGTCGAGTCTCAAATTACCCATGACTCTACTTTCTGCAGCAACCAACTAACTTGTTCTTATCAACACAACACAAAAATTGTTTCGTTTACGACCAACAAAACAGGCACATTTATCACATTTAAGACAAACTTATCACTCCTGTAAATAACGGACAAATCCAACAGACAAAACTTTGACAACTAAGCCATACACACCACATTTCAGGCTAAACGGTCAAATTCTATAATTATATTAAGTAAAATTCTAACAAAAATTATACATAAAAAATTATCAGAATTTGTCACAATAATGAAAGTTGCGTATCTATTTTGAATATGTAAACAATGTTTAAAAAATCAGTAAACGAGTAAAAATACTGTTTAATTTTTGAATAAAAATATGATTTACTTGATCACAAAGTAACAAATTGCAAGGGAATGATGAAAAGTTCTTTGTATTTTTAGACTAGTTTTCCGTTAATTACTGGTGAATGCTGATTGTTTAACAAAATACAATTCGGGTGTGTTAAAAAAAACTAATTTTCAATTTTGTTTTCCAATTTCAAGCTTTTTGAAAATTTCTTGTCCTGAAAACACAAGGCCGTCGATGATTCCGGCCACGGTGAAGACTCCGCCCACAACGGCGCAAATGGCCGTTAGGAAGGCTAGCAGCGGTTCGCCACGCTCATTGTACTTAACGGTCAACGGCGAGAGGTCATAACGAAACCACAGTGCTGCACCGCCCCTACCGATGAAACTCTGTAACCATAGCAACCGTGGATTTAAAAATACATAGGAACCACGGTGAGAAAAATATATATTTTACTGTATATTATGCATGTAGAGTTAATTTTATTCAAAACCAAAATTAAAGAAATAAAACGGATAAATATCTCATTTGTTTATATTTGATTGTACAATAGAGTTGAATTGTCTTAGCGAAAAGGATCGAAACTCCTGTTTTTTTTTGTTTTGTTTTTTTATAAAAATTGAAAACTTTTGTAACATACGATAGAGAAAAAAATGTACGACGTTATTTATTTGCGATAATTTTAATTTTTGCTTACCCTATAGGCGTAGGTGTATTGGTAACTAATATGGCTCCTACCACTTCGAGTTTCGTACACAGTCGGAACAATCCTTAATTGGTAGTCATGTGACTCAAAACCTGGAAAATGTTCTAAATATGTCACTTGAAAAAGAGTGTTGTCATGGTTAATATTTAAATGATTTACCTAAATCAGCCTTTTTCTGAACGTTTTGTAGTGGATTAAACGAGCCTGGAACGTTTTGCGTCAAAATGTTGTCGCCCATGCGCACCTCAACAATTCTGTGCGTAAAGTCGGGATTGTCGGGATGATGAGCGGCAGAGTGCGTCGAAACGTGGAAATTGCCTAAACAATATAAGAGATATATGACAATTTTCTTTATTAAAACAAACACAGAAAGCAAAAACAATTATTATTGTAATAGAACCTCTATAAGAATCGATATTACGATAATTACTATCGATATAACGTGCTTTATCAACAAAATTTCATAAAAGTAATATCAATTTCAAATTCTTATATTTTAATAATGTATTTGTACTTGTTAAAGCAGGAAATCGCTATTAGTACAAATTATCAATGTAATAACTCGAAATAGTTGTTCATATATATTTCAAAAAATCAACTAAATTAATTATTCCCAATCTATGGCTAAATAATTCACATTAAGTTTGGAAGCAAAGCCACATAATTAATACTATAATTATTTTTTAAAAGCGTACGTGTGGCGATTTAGAATTAAAATATGTAATAGTAAATTAAGTATTGCTAGTTCTAATTAAGTTAAATATTTAAGTTGCATACCAGGAACTTTGTTAATTTGGAAGCTCGCGTGGAAGAGGCATCCCTCTCCATCATTGATGGGTGTTTTTTCAGTGTTATCAACGAAACCAACTTCGTGCCTTCCCATGTCATCCTGAATGTCCAGACCAACGTCTGAAATTGAATACATTTAAATATAAGGTTAATTGTTGTTAAATGTTTAAATTAGATGTAGTTAATTATTAAAAGTTAAGTTTACATTCGCATTTGAGCTTTGGAAGTTCAATAGTAAGAATGACAGGAATACGAGATTCTGGATTTGGATTGTCAACGTAAACGGTTGAAACGAGGTCAACGGCCAAGTAACGATTCAGCTCTGACACGATGAGAACAAATATGGAAAGGCAGCAGGCAACGGATATCAGGGCTCCTAATTGCACAAATTAAAAATTAATCAATTAAAACTAGTCAATAATAATTAGTCATTTAAAACTAGTAAATAATGATTAGTCAGAAGAAACTAGTCAATAACAATTTGTCAATTAATATTTGACAATTTTTGAAATTTGAAGTTTCGACATTAGAAAAGCACAATAATCTTGCGTTTAGCAAACAGAAAATTATTTGTAATTCAATAATTATGTCCAGATCTTCAGTGTATTATTTGAATTTGATGTAATTGTTATATAAGTCTAATTTAACACGAAGCTTCCTTGATCCAAAATTTTTGTTTTAATTGTTTTAACATTTAACTAATTGGAAAACTAACTAAATCGTAAAATAACCAAATCGTACCTGTTAGCGTTGGCTGGGTGAGATCCTTTGGAACTTTCCGGTAGATGTCAAATCTATGATAAAAACACATTGTGAAAGGTAACTTTGTTGCTACATTAAATATTTATGTTAAGTAATTACATTTGCTATTACTTACCTCCTCACGTCAAACCCCATTACTTCTAATGACGCCTAAGGCTTGCCTGTAACAAATGAAATATTTTGTAAGTAGGCTATCAACTGCTTTAATAATAAAAAAAACTACTCCTAATTACACTTAAATTAGTTAATGATCATCATTTAAGATTATCACTACCATAAATCCTTTTACCATTAAAATCAAATTATGAACATTTAACATTTTGCTCAACCGCGCATTTGAGGTTAAATCAATTCCATCAATACCATAAACAAATGTTCTATGTTTGTAATTAACTAATTAACGCCCTACATTTTCTTACTTAATTTTTTTTTAATTCTTAAATACTTTTAGACACATCTTTACCTCTAACGTGCCTATATTGTTTAGTTTGAAAATTGATGCATCAAATGCCATCAAAAAGCCAAACCCAAATCTTGGAGAATAAAACTTTCATAAACTTGATTCGTACATTTGTATCAAGTTTGAAGTAACATAATGTAAAATTCACAGGTTTGATTGATTTCGGAAGCATTTCGGGGCAATCAATCAAAATTTAAACATGAAATAACTAAAAAATTTCCAGTTTTGTAAATACTTTAGTCTGGGAAATTTCCATGTTAGGTTGCGAAAATTCGTAAAATGCTGTTCTGAACTTCTAGAAATCTAGAACAGGGCTAAACTCCTTGGTGTTTCGATGTAAAGATTTGATTCGAACATGAAGGTGAGCATCGATTTAATCGATTGTAGATTGACGCTAATTGTGATTGATTTCATCGAAACGAGCGTTAGGTTTCGAGGGAATGGGAATAGTTGATGGGTTCTTGTGATGCCCTTTCCCCTTTCCCAGGCCGTTCCGGACGTGCGCCCTGGGTTACCCTCGCGTTAACTATCTCTTTTTGCAGGGGAAAGCTTAAGAGCTTTCTCCAAATCGATTTGCTTTCTCCCTCCGGAAAAGGATGAGAGCCCAGGACTTGTCTTTATAAAATTAGAGGAGGCACGGAGAGGGCTAACTTGTTGCCAAAGGGCCCTCGTCTCTCTTCCAGGCTCTCCAGAGGTCAAAGGTGACAGGACAAGGACCTGTCCATGGGGAGGCCCTTAGGTAAGGGCCTCGTACATTGCCACGCAACAGGAGAGGACTGATAACCATATTTGCCAAAAACCCAGTTAAATACAGGTAAACTATTGCTTCAGCAAAACATTAGGCCTAGGGAACAGGTCACCCTTTTCCTACTTTTACTAGGTTAACATTAGGGTATCTTGTCCAAAATTTGTTGGTCTTCAAACAATTTTTTTCTAGTTGAGGCAACAAAATCAATAGGACTTTCAAACGTCGTAAACATGTCGAAAATGTGAGTCAGCAAAACAAATAGAGAATAGTTCAAAATATTTATGAAAAGCGATAATTATAACTATAACGTCTAGTAGTAAAACTATTAACAGCATTATGTAATAAAGAATATGCACCAATGTAGTCGGCAAGTATTTATCTAGGTTGAAGATATCGGTTTAAAATATATATTTCACTTTAAAGCAGACAAAAAGTACTAGAGAATATTTTCTAATGTACCAAAAGATTATGTGAGTACAATGGAAATTACAGAGACCTAACACAAAAGACTAGAATAAGGTAAATCTTCAATAAGCCTCATCTCATACATCAAGTACAAAATGTACTTAGCCAAGAAAGGGTAAAATAGACTGATATAATAGGGATTAAAAAAAGATTAGGGAGTCATTATTCTCGAATATATGGAAGGCTCAATTCACCAACTACAAAAGGGCTAAAAAATCTATTAGCGGTAAAAGACTATGCCATATATTTATATAACAAAAAATGTGGACTACCAAAATGATAACACTCAAAATAGTAGTCCTCTTAAGATCATTAAAATATTCTTAACTAATAGTTTGATAAATAGTACATTTGATAATAGCTCAAACAGATAAACGTATCGTAAAGTAATTTATAACCCACAAATCTTGATCGGGGATCCAGGGTATCAATCTCCTAGAACGGGCTTGTTCGGTCAGTTTTTATCAGAAATTAAAAAAAAAAGTGTGGAGCTACCAATGATTGAACACATGCACCCACCTTTAACCTTTACGGAAGCAGAGTACTGTTACATTATTCACTGTACAACAGTAGTGCTTAGTTGAAGTGTATTGACTATGACAAAAATTATGTAAAAACCTGGTAGGAGTTGACTTAATGAGGCTTTTTGCGTTTTTTAAGCATAACAAGCCCGTCTTTAGATAGTACGTTTCTAGCTTTAACGGAGGTATCTTCCTAAGAAAAACTTCGGTGATATAGCAAATAGGTTGCCAAAAATTATTGTCGATTGAAGTATTTTTGTAGACCCCCCCCACCCCTCCACCCGCCCCATTTACTACACTTCATTTTATATAAGGATTAATATTTATATAAGAAAATTTCATATAATATATATATATATATGTGAGGAATATTTATGTTATGCATTTTTGTCCTTTTTGTCATAGGCGGTCGAAATGTTGTCCTACCTGCCCTCAGGCGCGATGTCCCTCCCCAACGTCCACCCCGACTCGATCGGGACACGAAACACGCACAAAATGACCCTCCATCTCCGACCCCCCACCCTGGGGCCCCGCCCCCGCAACAAGAGAATGTACCTCAATGTCACAGTCAGCTTCATCCTTCTCGGCCTTCTCCTCCTCTTTCTCTCGACTATTAATCTCTTCGAGAAGCCCCTGCCCCCCGCCGTGGCTGGTGGGGCCCTCCTGGTGGCGGCGTTGGGGATTGGCCTCTGGCGATGGTGGACTGACCAGAAGATGAATGGGCGGAGTGAAGTGGGTGGCGGTGGGGAGCGAGAGGTAGAGCAAATGTACTCACTTGAAGGGGAGGGGGGAAACGGGCCGAACCCCCCACCACCCACCAAAACTACCCGGGAATCAAGCTTGAGCTAAATATCAAGAAGCCAATATACTACAACTATATGCGCTTTGTAAAGCCTATATTTCTTACCTCCCAAAAATGTATTCACCTATATTGATCGTACTTGTACATTAAAAAGACAAAAAATATACAGTGTGATTGTTAAGTAACTGCAGTACCTACTTCTTAAGCAGTAAAAATAGAAAGTGAGAAAGTTATAGACACTAAAACTTTCCCTTAACCATAAATTTTTACAACTCTCCTTTCTTTTTTATATATAACACGTATACAGAGCGTTTCAGAACAAGCTTAAAATGATTTATTTAAATTGGTAATCCATTTACTTCAAGAAAATTACTCCAACAAAAATTGCAGATAGGGAATAGTGAAATATATCGAGAATAGTATCGATATCCCCAATATTGTGCAAAATATGTTAGACAGATGGACCTACGAAAACTATCAAAAGAATGAAAAAAAAATGAACTTGAACATTACACTTGTTTGTACAATGTAACTGTACGAAATACACAAAATTGTGTACTGTTAATGTCTTATTAACAATACTAATAGAAATATTTCTCGTGATATCTCAAGATTTTAGATATATAGATATATATTCAAAGTCTTAAGAATACTACTTTTTATTCTAAAGTCTTGTATCCGTTTACTAAAAAAAAAATACAATAACTATCGAACCAAATGACTCTAATAGTCTAAATTGTACCTTATGGTATGGTATGAAGCAGCAGATAATATTTTACTGAATTATTACTAAAGGAATGTAAGGCAGGAAGATAGTAATCGCATAAGCTTGCAATGGAATATTTGGATGAATATGCAAATGATGTTGATCGATGTTTACCTGAGATAGTGTCCAGGTGAGATACAAATTGACAGGTAGCGTGGCGTATGGAAGCACTAGAGTCAGTGGCCGGTAGACTATCTCCTCTTTTTTTCATTCCAAACCGGCTTTAAACCTCTCCATAAATATTAGGAGGCTCCAAAATGTATTAGCAAAGGGAATTAACCTCCCACTGTAATAGGATTCACAGCAGTTTAAACTGCCAACTCAGCAATTGAGAACAGAGGTAGCAACGAGCCGTTCCGTTCCGGACACTGTCTTGTTTCCGGTAATTCGGGTAATTAGCATAGTCGTTAACTATTTTTGAGTTATTTAAAGAGCACATGTATAATCGAGCCGTTACGTTCGCTTATCGCGATCTTGCTTTCGGTACTTTGTCAAACCTTTTTCTATTTTTGAGTCATTTAAAGAAATTTTAGTTTCAAGCCGTTTTAATTTGTATTTCAAGCCGTTAGTCTTTTAAGCTGTTTTGTTTTTTCGTGCCGTCTTAGTTTTCATGCTATTTTATTCTATTAAGCCGTACCAATTCGTAATGTTTGAATTTTTTTTAAAGCGTATTCTGTCGCTTTTTAAACCATTTTTAAGCCGTTTCTGTGCTCATTATGTATGTAAGTCAGTAAACAGGCATAAAAGTTCCATGCGCAGTCGAATTAGTTTACTGTTCTTATACAATGACGTTTTTTCTGCGTATATCGGAGTCGGTTCGTTGTGTGGCGGGTAGCAGAGAGTAGAGCGCCGCACACCTCTGAATTTATCCGTAAAGCAAACCAAATGGAAACAGATGTTCTTGTCATAAGTTGTAATTTTCGCGGGCATCATAGACACCTCATTTTGAGACCGGTGAAACTCACTGGCGCACCACTCCAATACCATTTATTAAAATCAGTTATAGTGTACCATAATTAAGCTTCAATTCAATGCATTGATTCGTATTTCCACAAACTCTTGCCTTGTATTCTATCAAACTAGCTAAAAAGTCCGCCATAATGTGACCCGGGGATGCGCTGCCTATGCCCTATGACCTCCAGCCTCTACGTATGATGATATGAGTGGTGGCTCGGTGGAGCTGAGCCACCATCAACCAATGCTAAAGGAAGGAAGAGCCACGGAGCAGATGTTGCTCATACCAAGTATTTATTCAGACTCTCTATCCTATGCTTATCCTTATCCTCTCCCTTGCTCTTCCCTTGCTTCTCCTTCTCCTTCTCCTTCCCCCTACCGCTACACATTCTCGGCTCCAAAAAACTCCTCCGGGGGATCTCGAACTCTCCTCTTCAAAAATCTGCAACCTGACTACCGAGAGGCGTCAGTATGTCACTGTCTTGTCCGTCTGTCTGCATACTGCAATTCTTGCCGAGAGGCTTTCTCCATCAATTTTTTTTTTGCAATTATACACTATTTACAATCACTTTCACTTTTCTTATGCTTTATTCCTCGAATTTCTTGTAGTAGAATTGTATATCGTTCTGCTCCTGTACGTGTTTTTCAGTATCGACTTTGGTCGACTAATTTCACTTTTCTCTTTCAAAGAGCTCTCTTCAGTGTTTCTCTTCTGTGGTTCTACCACTATTGGTTCACAAGTCTCATAAAATCCATTTAAGCTCAGAATTGAATTCCAATCTTCTGGTAAGGTCACTACCATTGCTCTATTTCGAAGTCCAGCTAATTGACGGTAATCTTGTCTTGGTCTATCTCGTAGTACTCTTCCCTGAGGTTGTTGTGCTGATGTACTTGGCACTGGATCATCTTGACGATTTAAACTTTCTGGACCAACTA